>VBVQ01000032.1:70917-128759 GCA_011636635.1 Tetramorium simillimum | reverse complement strand
CTTCCGCCCTTCTCGGCGAAGCCCGACTACCTCCTTCGTCTCCTCTAGCCTCGTCGCGAAGCCACCCCTGCCTGTTCCTGGAGGTCGCCGAGATCGAGGGAGGAAGAGAAAGTGCGGGAAGACAGGGGTTGGGTGTGAGGAATGGTGGTGAGGTAGACACGAGGTGGGCCGAGGGGCGGCACGAAGTAGGGTGGAGGACCTCGAAGTCCGGCTTGCCCGAGCTGGCCCCCTCGGCTACGCACGTTCACTCTCACCTCCTTCACCTCCGCCTTCTCTTACATTAGATACGCTGCAGTGGTGCTCATCCACCTGTCTTAATCCTAGCAGAAACGAGCTTAGGAACCCTATGAAAACGGATCGTAAAAAAGAAGCAATCCTTTTAAAATTTTTGACAACTTTATGAATCGTGAATTATAGAATTTTTAACACTGAAGAATAAATTTTAAACTATCTTTACAAATTAATCCTCGTTATTCTTCATCATCCTTTATAACATTCTAGAAGTTAAGAATGATGAAAACTAATTCTGTGAATTTAATAGATTTTATATGATTTTATTAAATACACGATCGAATTCTTTTCTTAATATTCCTTAACATTTCCTAATTCTTCTAAAGAGTTATTCAAATTATCTGCTTAAAAATTACAACATCAACTTTCGCATCGGTACAAGATTTCTCGGGCTATAGAATGCTTTTAGCACGACCTTGAACGTGACTCTACAACTCGGAAGCACGATTAGCGACGGCGTTTATGGTCGGTGCACCAGTGGAGCGAGCGACGATAACGTCGCAGCGAGTTACTCGAATCCCAATAAATCCAGCCCGCCCTTCGCGGCCTAGGAAGCCTGCATGAGCTCGCTCCGAGATTAGTATTAATTTATAGCGCTGGCAGATAGGATAGAATGCCGGCGGTGGCCGGCGCTGGCCGAGAATGGAGAGGGTGGAAAGTGAAATTTCGTGGCCGCCGGAACCGGACCGGGCCGCCATTTCCATTTTCCACGCTGATAATTGCAAGCTGAGGATTCCGCTCTCGCGCGAATAGACAAAGTTCACTTTGCTCGCTCAACTGAATCGGGCGCGGCTTTCATCGAAGTGATTAGATAATCAAGATGATCACAGCGTTCATTATTAATTAACGTTAATAATTTGAGAATTATCCCTCCAGAAATTCGGTCGAAATTCTGTATTATATCGAGATAAAGGATGACTGACCGACAACTCTCACGCCTGTCGGTTGCGTGGCATTTTTTATCCTTTGCGATTTCGAACGTGGATTAAAAGATCTCCTCCCCTAAGGTTGAGACGCGCTATAGCCGGCTTGTGGCTTTATCTTATTAAAGACGTAACAGAGACGCCTTTTAGGGATGGCACGCGGCGAGAGAGAAAAATGAAGAAAAGGCGACAACCTACCCCACGGACCATCGGTCATCGCCCAAAACCTCCCCGTCGTTTTTTCCCACCCTCCGCTCTGCGATATCACCCTGTAATGAATCTGTCTCAGAGCTGCGAGATTTCATTTCCTTCCTCCCTCTTCCTGGAGAGAACACAGCGAAATCATTTTTGTGACTCTAGGCCTTGCGAGATAAATGATATTAATTTTTAACATGTTTATCGATAATGTACATATTAAAATTTGACTCCTACTTGTTGCATAAATAAGATTAATTGTAATTTGATACATTCATGAGATTTTTGATAAATTATACATTGGAACGTTATGCAATATTTTTCTAAGCTTCTCATTAAAAGTAAAATGTTGAATTTTTTTTAAGAAGAAAAATAAGCGTGAATACAGGAATCTTGTCGTGTTTTTATCGCCTGTTTCGTGTATCTAATCGCCGAGATAAAAGTGGAATTCGCTTTCTACGTACGGCGATAAGAGAGAACTTGCTATCCCATTAATCGAATTACGACGAGTACATTCTCGGAACTTCCGGCCGCGGCATTCGGGACGAGTATCGGAAGTCCGAAGTCGTCGTGGGAATTGAAACCTCTCCTGAGCGGGCGGCGAGCCGTGGTCGATCCCGAAGAAGCTTGCAAGGGACTCCGACCCACGAAGGAACCCAACGATAGCGACCCAGTCCCGAAGACTTTGACCCACATCATATCGCTCGTTTTTGCTTCTCTACCTCCACCACCTTCCAAGTTCCTTCCCTCTCGAGACTATTATCTTAATCCCATACATCCTCTTTAAGAGACCTGCTCTCTCAAAGACCGTCTTCTCGCCTCAGTGGTGATCTTACCGTCTCGCGTGTGTGACACTCCAATTTTTCTCCATTTCTCCGCGGATCGCTAATTGAAATATGAGAAAAGGAAAAGATCGATAAGACAGATATGCTGGGCAACCGATTATTATTGATAAGTTAATTTAATAATAACGACATTAGTAATTGTGAACTTCAATCAGCCAGTTTCATTCTCGATTAATCTACTCGAAAATGTTTATTGTTGATTTTACAAATACCTGCTAAATAATTAATTTTGTTTTCCACAAGGATGAATGAATTAATAATTATTTGCACGGCAAACAAAATAATAACGCTGATTCGCAAACAGGTTTTTGAAAACACCTGTGTTAAATTCGAAGTGCCGTATTACGCACCGGAATGGCATCCACCGTGAAATTTACATTCACACGATATCGTAGGCGGTAAAGAGGAAGTTACCGCAAGGAGCGGTGTCGTTTTCAAGGTCGCGAAGTACGGGTCCGAGAGCGATAGTCGGGGACCACCAGCGGTCCGCCAGGGGCATGCACACTGACCGACATTCCTGCGGTCGCCGAGATCCTTGATGGAGGATCCTAGATCAGAAATCACTGCCGTTTCACACGCATACGATGAGATCAAAGAAGACGGCATTCTTGATATTTAACATTGGCGCCACTGCCGAAAGAATTTCTTTTTTTTTCTATCTTGACATTCAAATTTTATCGCAAAAGAAAGATTGGAGTTTATCTCTAAACAATGAATGGTCCGTCGTTCAAGAGAGATAAGAGATTGGAGATAACTTATTACCACACTCCGCGAAATTTCATTGATGAAAAAAATCCCGAAACCGGTCCTTCATTAACACTCGACGTCTGTAAGCTGCTTATCGAAATGTTCAGGTATGAAGAAAGTACCGTACCCCGAGCTCTCGCGTTTTTCCCTCGCAGAGGGCGACTAAGTGTGTATCCGCAAGTTTTACGACGGAATAATGTAAAAACGCTTACTCGCCCGCTGTAAAATCAGCCTATATGTAAATGGAAACGTTTATAAGAAGCGACGTGCGTCGCGTCAGAATAATTTACGCGTTCTCCCGCGGACTTACGAGACGCTTAAAATGTCAGACAAGCTCAGGGGGGCGAGTCTTCCCCCTTTTCTCCTTTCCACCCTGGAATCTTAATTCCAGTAAAACGTCTCTCGTATCGGCGATCGTAAAGCCGGCGGCACTTCCGCCGCGCCGTAGGGATGAAGAGGGCGGCGGAGAAAGAGAGAGAGAGAGAGAGAGAGAGGAGAAAGAGAACGGAGAAGTGGCAAGTCGAAACTCCACATGGACGTGCGATCGCGACGTCAGGGGTCGAGGGTGCCACGAATTTATGCTGATTCGGCTCTCACCGAACTTTCGGGTAATCAAACTTAATTGACTCCCGCTGCCGGATATACGAACTCGTTCGCGAAGTCGATAAAATCAGGCGGAAAAATGAGCCTGGGGCTCCTCCTGAGATCTTTCCTCTAATTTCGTTATTTTGCTTTTTATTAATTTAGGCCTGAGGGCTCCTTTAAAGCCTTGATTTATACGCTCGATAATTGAGTCCAGACTAATTAGAAAAGTGTTGTTCCAACGGATCAAACTGCGCAAAAAAAAAAAACAATTATATTATTTTAGAGAAATTCTCATTTTTTAAGTGACCATTAAGCGAACGTTGATTCTCATCTCTTGTATTGAATATTTATTTTCAAAAGGATTAGAAGAAGAATCGAAGAAAATATCACAGAAAGCTCTGACAAATTCTCATTACTTTAAGATTTGCAAGGTACCTAATACTTTAAAGCACAAAATGGAATTTCTTAGAAAATTATAAGTTCCTGTTTAAGCCCTTTTGGTTTCTTCAGACATTTTCATTTAATGACTGTTATTTTAAAAGATAAAGTAAATTCTTAGACCAGTTTTCAATTTTTTGTCGTACAAACTACACGCTCGAAAATAAGCTTTCAAAAAATGCACTTAATCTTCTTCTTCGAAGCCACACCTCTAAATATATTCTAAAGTAATAGAAACATAAACAAGTTATATTTTATAGAGCATCTTTCGCTTTCCCTTCTTTTTTTGTATCAGCAAGAAACAGTGCAAGAAACGGGGAAATCGTTTCTCTCTTCTTTTTTTCCACCTGGAAATATTTGCCGAGATCACTTCGTTCCGCTGCTTCGCTAACGATCTTTCGCGGCGCGACGAGTTTGGCACGTTCTTGAGCAAGTGGCGCGATTACCAGTTTAAAGTAGCTAACGCGGCGTCGTCGTCGTCGACGGCGACGGCGGCGGCGGCGGCGGCGGCGGCGGCGGCGGCGGCAACGGCGGTGTCGGCGAGCTCTACTCCTCGTAAAATTATCTGCAATAAAATCGTGATTTACGTCCGTGTTCCTGGAAAGCGGGCCGCTCAAACGCTTCATTCCGCGCTGCGCTCCTCGCCCTTCTCTCTTGTAGTTCGCGGGTACGCCGAGGTCGAAGACGACGGGAACGACGTCGCCGTCAATGCCTTTCGGCGCACTCTGACCTTTCTCGTGGATTATATTATCCTCGTGAATTCATCCGGGAACATTGGGAGCACGTCGCGTATCGTATTTACGCGGATACTGTTCATTTTTAGTGTTTTTCCGAAAAAAAAAAAAAATTATTCTTATCAGCATGTTACCGTCATGTCGCATCTTTCCTCATTTTTATACGCAATAAAGTTGGAAATTTCATTTCCTCGAGTTTGTCAAGTCTGCGGTTTACTCGTTCAGAGCTCGTTCCAGCTGCTAGATTACAGCCCTTAAAATTAATTGCGCCGTAATACTTTTATTAATATCGGAATCCACGTCGGCGGATTTGATAGACTATAATATTTTATTAACGCAATTTCGTCGCGCGAGCTGTTGCGTCGCGGGCGGGGGGGGGTCGCGCCCAAGTTACGGCCCTCGAAACGCCGGACGCAGTGACGCAACGAGAGGGAGGAGGAGCAATTTTATGCGCGCACGTGGGACACTTTTACAGAATTTGGAAAGCAGGGAGGACGGGGAATTTCGGAGGGAGCACACTCCGATACCGAGAGCGTAAGAGCCTCCAGCTCGACCCCCTCGACCCCCTTGCTCGCAACAGCGAGGCGCGTAAACGCTCGAGGGTCGCGCATGACGTAAACGCAAAGTAGAACGTAGGACTGCCGCGTAAGTCGTAAAAAGAATCCCATAAAACGGTAACCCTCCCCTTCCTCCCCCGCTCCCGGCAATTTCGTATATTTACGTCAATCTTCTTTATGTTATAAAGTAGAACGCACCAAATGTAATACGTACGATCGCCATAACTTCGCGGAAGAGCCGCCCCACTTGCTACGAAATATAATTGTCCATTATTATTGGATTATTATCTACGGTATTATTCATCGAGTCCCTCGGTCTGATAGGCGATCTGCTTTATCAATAATACTCTCGCCGGTACATTCTCGAACTGAGAAGACATCCGGAGACTTGAATGTCAAACTTGACATGTTTGACACGCGGCACATTCACAAGCGAGATAAGACACGTGTAATTATAACGATAATCCGGAGGATGATTGATGTTGTGGTTTAGCGACGGGGTATCTAATTACTTCTGTAATTTATGAAACAGTTCGGCGTACGCATGCAGATGTTCCTCTTTCATTGAATCGCGACATGAATCCTTCATTGAAGCTCTTTTTTATCGGAAACCGACCCGATGATAAGACGCGTTGCGAGAAAAAGACCAGACTGTTGAAGGAAACATCAGACGCGACTTACAAACTTTCTTGTTTTCACGATTTATTTAGAATGAAAGATCGTTTAGAAAATTGAATTTAATCGGAGTATGCTAATTTACGAAATAAATTTATATTAATAGATCCATTATATTTAGTTACTCAGACGTTTTTTCTCTTCCTTTTTATTTCTGGAAAGAATAAATGCATAATTGTTTCATTCAAAGTATAGAAAAAATAAAGATAACAAGACTGTAATTCGAAGCAAAAACCGAACGTAATATAGCTTTAATCTCGTGTATTGAGCATTCAGTGATCTCAGCATTTTTTTGGAAGCGACTTCATCCGCTTTACATGTAGCAATGAGTATCCCGTTTATATAAATGAAATATTTCGTTTGCTCTAACCGATTTTTCTACGAACCGACGTCAAAAGTGATTCAACATGGTGGCTCTTATCACAAAGTTTTATCGGGCCAACTTAATTGCGGGCCGGTCGCGACAAAGAATCGCCAACAAAGAACGCGACAGATGAATTATGAATCGTGCTCGGTGACGCGAGGGCTATCGTTAATGTATTAGAATAAAAAAGGGGAAAGAGGGAGAAAGAGAGAATATATCGAAGCGAATATTCGAGCCGGCAGCCACAGCTTTACGGCGAACCTTGGCTTACGCGGCGAGAAAAGCTGGAAAATTCAATACCGCGCAAGTTTATGTGTATCTACGAGCACGTCCCTCACACACGGCTTGAGAATATTAAAAACGAGGGCTTTTTATTAAGGCGCTTTTATGACCGGAAGCGCGCATCTTTTTGCCACTTATATGCCCGCCTGCAGAAGGGTAAGCACTTGGTTTGAAATTTTAAAGAAGAGAAGAGAGAAAAGAGAGAGGAGAGGAGAGAATTATGCTAAAAGAATTCATGCAAAAGTGCAAGATATGTAAAAAATAATAATTCTATATTAAAAAAACGTATAATAGAAAACCTTTTATACTTGAGAAGCAAAACTGTTTCTCGTGCGTTATCTTATAACATAATGAAGAACTTCAGATACGATTTAAAAAATGTAATCACTAGAATCGACAAAAATTATTAAATATTGCAATGTACAATTTTTACAGATGTAAATATTTTTCGTAACATTTTATCATTGTTACTTATATAGAAAGCAAAAGATATCTCTTTATAGTACTTTATGACCAACGGTTAGTATTACCGATAGTTAATAAAAATTGAGAAATATTTTAAACTATATAAAAATATAAAATAATAAATACATTTTTTCCTTTATCATAGTATTATAAAATTATTGTAACGAAACGTTACAACTTTTATGAAAAAATATTTTTACGAAATTTTTGTTCACCGTCGGTAATTGGAAACTTACAGAATCCTCAGTAACAATCTCTATATTATAAAAATAAGTGTTTGTAAATTATTTCTAAAAATTGCGCTACTTTAATAATTAACATTAAATTATTGTAATAAATATCAAGTGTGATGCGGCACGAGGGAGAGAAAAAAATGGTCGTGGACCATTGAAATATACCAAAAATTTATTTACATAAAAACATGAATATAATACCTATAATATTTCAACTGCTGCGCATTTCTTTGTTCGCTCGGTACGCGTTATACCTAAACAACTGGCGTCGGGTCACGAAATAATGTCAGTATTGTCACAATTTCTTTTTAAACACACCTGCACAGAGTGTATCCGAAACAACCTGCAATACCACCTAAAGTCTAACTGTTAAGCTACATCGAATCGATCTGACAGCGATGCGAACGCAGCGTCCGAGGTTTCTCGTCCTCGTGATAACTGACAGAAGCGACCTTCTCGAGCCGAAACAATTGATCAAATCAAATGAAATGCAGTGAAGCTCTGTCTTCGCAAGATTCGTATTCTTTCCAAAATCTTCGAAGGCTTATTCTGACCATCTCATTTCACTTCTACCTTGCAAACAATGTAAACACACGTTTGTGTCATCAGTTCGATCGTACGATAATAACTTTTTCTCGTACCATTCGTTACAATATTTACAGAATTATACGAACAACTTAGAGTATACAATCGAAAAAGGGCCGACTCAAAAAGCTCTCTTCTATCTCGTACAAATGTATTCTTCGATGCGAAAAGAAATGTATTTTTCTTGTTCGCCAAACCTGCTTGTGAAAATTGTTACAATGAAGAAAAACGCATTTCACAATAAATGACTTTGTTCCGCTTGTTTCTTAACTTCGTAGATTTCATCTTCTTTGATTAATCTTCTAAGTCGACCCTGAATACCGTAATCAAAATGTTATAATTTCTGTTAGTAACCAATAATCATTGTTGTGTGTTTCTTGATTTCGTTCCCTACAAATTTCTATTGCCAATCGCCACTAATCGCAACGCGAAAGCTTCAATCAAATTATTGTTCACTGGAAATGGACAGCCGATTGACTCATCCACCCCACGAAAATCAAGCGATGGGCAGCACGCGTACATCGAATACTAAAGCTACCTACACAGATTGCCTGGAGTGTTCAGCTCGGCGAAAGTTCCTTAAGGAGTACGGATACAAAAGAAGTTTTTTTTTATCTCGGCACGCGCCAGCATTCCCAACGAGTCCCGTACCAGTCCCTCTTTCGGTTTACTTAGAATAAGTCGGCGACGTGATTGCACAGAGAATTCCTTGCAACGTAAAAAAAAAAAAAAATACAAAATTCCATAGGAATAAAAAATAAAATATAGAGTGCCAGAAAATGAGTCCATCTTAGATCGCGATGGAAATAAAATGAAATTTTAAAAAATAAAGTAAAATCAAAATATGAAATCTTAATTAATATAAAATGTACTGTCGAAGGGTTTTCGACAAATTGAAATTTGAAGAATAAGAGTCGCCTTCCAAGCGCCAGGGGCACTGATACTCGCATTCGCGGGAAGTATATTTTAGAAATTCATATGAAAAAGATCATTAGTCTCTGTAAAGTCGATATATTAGTCTCAAAAATGCATTTATATTATTGGTTCAGTTTGATTAAACCGCGCGTAAGGCGGGGATATAGTTAAATCGACATCGACGGTTTCACTTTAAGTTAGTCTTTAGCTATTATTATTAAGTAATTCGATCGTGTTACAGTACGCAGATTCGTGCTCGTTTTTTCGGCGGCCGCTCGAGAGAGCACGTCCGGTGCGGGATCGTGCGGATCTCCTTGAAAATTGGGAAAATTTTCGCGCACAGGCACGGCGTGAAAATCGTAAAAATTGGTACGGTCGTACGTTAAAAAACGACGCAAGTCCTTCATAAAAGACTGGAAAATTCTCACGCACAGACACACACGGTATTATTTTTGTTAGAAAATTTGAAAAATTCTCGCGCGCAGGCACGGCGTGAATATTCCTTTTAAAAAATTGAAAAACGCTGACGAATCAAAAGTGATCTGTCGACCAAACAGTTGGGTCGATAAGTCACTTGCAATGGTATCCCGCACACACGCAACACTAGACTTGAGAAAGATTATCGTGGATATGATCTTCTCGGAAATATCGTAGGATCAAAAAACGGAAGATGGCTCGTCGGCTCGAAAGCTGGTCGATGAACTACACGTATTTTTGAGCCCTGCAGTTCCCTATCCATATAATCGCGTATAACTACGGCGAAATATTTCTGTATCAAAATTTGCGATCTTACAAAATACTTTCTACGGGTGGAATATCGCACGGACGGGCTTTCTCGAGCGGTCACCGGTTCTCGTATATAAAAATTCGACGATACAGATGCTGCGTAAATCCGAAGAGTCGTTAACTTTCACATGTAAAGTCATGCAAATCGTGATACAAATCGAGATATAAAACTACATCAGCTACGCGACCTTGAAAAGGCTCGGCTAATCGTTGCTGAAGATTCCATTGGTGATCACAAACGGGAAGCTACGCACGATATTGTTCCTCGTTATTGATTAGCGCGACGATCTTCGCGATCGTTCGACGCATGTTTTCGCATTCTCTCCGGTCGGCGACGTGAGACGATCGCACGTACCTAGATCGCAATTTTTTTCTTCGTCTAATTCTAGAAATCGGATACTTGAAATAAGACAAGAAGTTAGTTAAATCGCCAAGACAACAGGTCCAGTGGATAACTAGCATGTTCGCGTGTTCCTCTCGGCGGCTTTATTTGAAATATTCAAAAAAATTTATTATTATCTATCTAGCCTCCAAAGTTCTAGCCGGTTCATCAGAGAGACTCCGCATTTGATTGGCTCTCAGAGTGACATCGTCAATTTTTCTTCGTTATCGAAAAAAAGGAAACGAAAAGAAAATGGGATAAACGAGATCTCGCGTCTTCGTATCATGGAACGTCGCGCGCAGTTCGCTCCGACGACGAGCAAGTAAAGTTATCGTCACGTAGTTCATTGAGTACGATCGACGAACGTACGGACAACCGTAAATCCCGTCGTCGTGTCCACGTCGTGAAGCGTGTACCGATTGTATAATGTACAACTACACATACAGCATCCAAGTCGATATAACGATGTAAACGCGCGTACATACTCAGTTTATATACATATATACCTATGCACAAGGATGTGATCGCAAAATACGTTTCAGTCGCACGGAAGATGTTCGATAAATTGTCTTCTTCATCGTTGAAACACTTGCGAAAAGTCGCTTCCGGTTTCAGCTGAGATCAACTTTGCTTCGCGGCGACTTTCTTCGGCGCATCTTCGAGCGTTGCGGTTTACGTATTACAGAACATGCGTTCCCTTCGTTATCATATTCTTTGGGAATATAGTCCGAATCATTAAGCTTCTTATTTCGAAAAATTCAAAAAGTAAGCGAAAACTTGAGACAAAAATTATATATAGTATATTACATTTTTAGTTTTATTTTTATAGAATACGTATTATAAAGTATTTTCGCGATACTCTACTCAATATTTTCCCGAAGTAAATGTCAAATGAAGCATTTCTTTGTTTAGATTTGTGAATTGTTAGATTCACAAAATTATTAAGAATCATATTCGAACATGATTATTCTTTGATCAATTATTATTTCTTTGAATCAAACGTGAAAATATTTTAACAGATCGTTCGTACATATATATATTTTTTATATTATTTATCACATCCAAGTATATTTGAGAAAAATCGCAGACGAGGCAGTTAGCGGTTATAAAACGCACAAGCAGAACCTTTGATTCTGCGTAAAATCATTGGTTAATTCCTATGTCCTGCCTAAAAAAATCTTGCGTTCTGTCGCTTCTCATCGCTTTCTCTTCCTCTTCACACGATCCTTAGATTACAGGGGCGCGTGGGCATGCTTATGATTTATATCACATCCTTCGTATGTGCGGCAGTGTTCCTTATGTGTTGATCGGCCGTAACGCCATCGAATCTCTGTCGCGGGCTCGAATTCAATTTCAATTCGTTGCTCGATTCAAAAAAAAACATTTACATCATTCATCTTTCGATTCGTGTTTAGCTTTAAACGGCAGTTGCGTTACGCGGGTCAAGGAGAACTTCCAGTAGGGACGGTTCGTCGACATTCAATTTCTTATAATTCGTTATGATAATCTCAAACTTGTCATAATTTCGTTGCTGATAATTTGAACGGTTACTTCTCATTAATATCCATACAGATATACATCCTGTCAATCCAGTTCTTTCCGAAACTGACAAATATATCTTCTCTTTCTTCTTCTATGCGCGTGCCCGAACGATTTTTTTTCTCTTTCGACTTCTTCATTTTCGAGATCTAGCACAGAGCCCGGCAACGAAATCATACAATCTGTTCTTTACAGTAGAGACATTTCTCTTCTCCCGTTGACGATTCTCTTTAAGCAGCAGCGATAGACTCGATGTATCCGACATCCCAGAGAAGTGACGAAGTGTCGCGTCGACGGGGCCGTTTCTCACTCCTTCCACCAGCCGCAGAGACAGCAGTACCATCGCCTCTCGGGATGGGGCTGAATTATCTGCTATTGTCAGTGCATCGCCCTGGTGGTGGTGAGATGCGTGGTCTCGGCCCTCTTGGGCGGCGGCGGTGGCGGCCGACGCTTCCCGGCGATCGCGTTGACGATGTTCATGCTGCGATTCTCATCGGCGAACCTCACCGTCTGCCGGGCCGGGCTGGACGCGTACTCGACCGGTCCGTTAGGATCCGTCGCGTACACGTTCTCGTACAGATTGTCCGCACCGTAGTGTTCCTGCACCCAGTTGGACACGTTGGTCTCCCTGTAGTCGGCAACGGCGGGCGGCGGGTCCCGAAAACCGAGCACCTCGTGCGGTGTCGTCGTCGAGTCCAGCTTGCACTTCTGCGCAACCTGCCACTTCTTCCTCATCACCCTTTGGAGATCCTTAAGAAAATCGCCCGGCGGCGCCTGATCGGATGCCGCCAGCTTCTTCGGCGACGTGAGCCTGGTGCTGTCGGATCTTCTAGGCGGCGTCGGCTTCCGCTGCGGCAACGCGGGACTACCAGATTCCTGTTGCGGCGGCAGATTAAATGAGATCTTCTTGCCGGTTCCGGTCTTCGATTTGGGCGACGTCGGTGGCTCCTGAATGGTCACGCGTCGTTGCGGCTGCGGACTGGAAGCGGCCTTCAACTCGGCCAGATAAGGCGGCGCTGCGTAATGGCTGCCAGTTCCCTGCTTCATAGCGCTCCGTCGGACGGTGTCCATGTTGGGATTTGGCCTGATCGGATTGTGAATCGTGTTATGGTGACTGGACTGATATATCGATTCGGGTTTGGAATTTTGCCGGCCGAGACTCTGGGAATTCGTGATCGGCGGCTGAGTGCCGTAAGCCGGCGGCGGAACGAAGGGCGGCGGTGATGTGAAATTAGGTGAGTTCGGGGTGTAGGTCGGCGTGCTCGCCGTCGATCCTGGATAGGAACTGTGTGGAGAGGATACGGAATTGGCGGTGTTGTTCGCGTTAATAACGTTCGGGGACGCGTTCGAATTGTAATTCTGGACCGAGTTGCTGTTCAGCGCGATACTATTTGTGTACTGTATTTGATTGGACTGCGACCTGGGATTGGGAGTGTGCGTGGGGGTGCTCTCGGGGGTCACAGAGTTCGTAGGGGTGGACTGCTTGTTGGGTCTAGCGCGACGTATCGTCCCGGTTTCGCCGACGAGCGGGCTGGGCGGTGGTGGCAGACTGGCGAGACTCAACGAGGAGCCTGTGAGCTCCGGCGTGTTGCAAACCGGAAGTTCGCCGGGCGCCGGCGGCGGCGGCAGCGAGTCCAACGAGAGATTCGACCGGAACATCTCGGGCGGCGGCGGCGGAAGCGGCTCGCTGTCGGACTCGACTTCCTCGGCGACCCTTGACGGCGACGGTGGCGGTGGCAGCGAGGTAATCGAATCCATCTGCGAAACACAAATTTGTTCGTTACAGATCGGCTAAAGGCTCATGTTGAATTTTTTAAGTAATATCAATTACCATGCACGCTGGTATCGGACTCGTCGGCGTCTTCGACTCTTGGCTTTCCGATCTGCTGTATCCCATTGGGCTCGTTCTCTCCCTCACGGGCGTGCCGGGTGGTACTGGACTGACGGGCGTGGCGTTTCCAGATCTGTGATGTCTCTTCAAAGTTCCAGATCCGTCGGAATCGGTGCCGCTTCGCCGACGGCTGTGCCTTCTAGTCAGCGTACCGGATCCCGAGCTCGTCGGGCTTGGACAGGAGTCTGGCTCATCTCGAACGGTTTCGCCGACTTCTTTTAATTGCCTCGTAATCGACGTGAGAGGCAATTTCGGATTCATAGACGGCTTCCGCTTGATCGTGCCAGTTGGAAACTCACCGCATTCAAAGGCCACCTGCCGAACAATTAATATATACGAGAATTAAGTAATTGTATCCGGTAATTGTGACGCAGCAGTCGCATGTAATAAAAATATTTTTTTAATGGATTCATTGTTCTTATAGCAATCAAATATAGTATTTAATCATATTCACCTCACAACTACTCGGTGCCCCATCAGACAGGCATCCACTAGAGCTGGAGCTGCTCGCTCTGCTCAGCCTGCCGTCATTGTTGTAGCTCTGCCGTTGTTCCGGATTGTAACTCTGCCTTTGACCGTCGTATTGCCTCGTCGTAGCGACTACCGTTTCATTGCTGTGCCTCACGTTCTCCGCGAACTGTCTAGCATTGTCATTCGTCGTATTATACTGCGTCTGATTCGGCGGGGTAGCGATAGAACTGACCGAACACGATCTAGCGTGTGCTAGCAAGTCCAGATCTTCCTGCGCCAGTTCGTCTATGAGCGCCCGATAGTTCTCCATCAGTTGCCTGCCGTACTTCGCCACGCGGATGCCAACCATCCATCGCTCCAAGGACGCGTTATCTTCCGCGCAGAGGAATTTGATGTACTTGGTGGATTTGGGCTGTTGCAGCCGTGGATGTTTCACGGCGAAACAGAAATCGGTGGGCGCCTTGTATTTCTTCCGCCAGCCAACGCCATAATAAACCTGGTTAACAGTTAACGACATTTCTTAGAAATCGACTTGCACAACTCATAGCTGAAGAATTTTACTGCAAACAATTGAAGAAGATCTTAAAACGATATATTCCATCTTAAGACGGAATAATGTATAATGGATAGAAGATGCAACTTGTATGTTAAAAATGATCGAGAAAAAATATATGAAAATTTGACAAACCTGATTTACATCGAAGGTTGCCAGACAGACGAGATCTCGAGCAGTGCGCGCCTTTTCCTTGGGCCAGTAATAGAGACCGGAGGCTCGTAGAATGAAGTGATACCTCTTCCAGCCTTTCTTGCTGTCCGATTTCAAGTACAGTGGACCCTCGACCTGGAAGCGAGTAGCAATCGATGCAGAGAAGAAGTGGGATGTATGTCAATGAACTCGTTACCATCGTTCAGTCCGGTTGCCAAGACGCAACCGAGATCGTAAACACGTCGTCCCGCCGCTTACCTCGGGCACGCCGACGTTGCTGCTCGAGAAGAACTCTTCCAATAAGATATTCCTCGAATGGTCGTCGTACTCGCCGCCACCGCGATCTGTGGGACCGAGAAGGAATCGCTCGGGTGTGAGAAATAGCTGTGTCTTATCCGGTCTCTCGACGAAGAGCAACTTGTTTTTGGAATCCCTGGTCCACAGCAGAAGATTCTCCACCAACAATTCGTGGTCCTCGTAAACCCTCTCTGAAAATTTTATTAATAATTTATCCTGTTTTTGTAATTATGTATCCTGTTCTGTAAGCCAACATATTGCAATAAAATCATCTCCTGAAACTTATGATGTATTCCTTTAAAAAAAAAATTCCTTTTAGTTCCAATAATGTAAAGAAAAAATTAAATATTATTCTCATCGTTAAATGTAACGATGCTGTGTTTAAAGTCATTTAAAGTGATATAGATATTATATTCAAAATATTGTATATTTATTTAAAATTATTTTCAATAATACAATTTTCGAAAATACGAGAAAGGCATCTCAAGGTCTAGCAAATAGTGATTAAAAATAAAAATGTCCGCCTTAAAAATAATGTTGCCTGTAAATATTGCTCGTCGAAGAAGAATCATTGCGCCACCAGCCTAGCGATTAGCAGTCGGCAAATAGAAGATAATAGACTTACCCATGAAGAGATCGGGCAAGTGCTCGACCACGGCCCACTTCGGATCCATTGGCACGTGGTTTTTGTCCGCGAGCAACCTACACACGTGCGCGACGCTCATCCCTTCATCGACCAGGAGGCTTTTACCGCTGCCGTCCAACGTAAATGCTTTGATGAAGAGTTTCTGTACGCTCGCCTCGCGCATCTTCTCCAGTGCCAGGCGGATCTTCTCTGCCTTCGCTCTGCTCGCTGCATCTCAAGAGATAATTACAAACAAATTTACTTGATGCATACTTGTGATCCTATCTACAGATATAAATACACATGAAAATAGTCGTCCAAGTATATTTTTAACGGACAAAATAGTGCATGTAAAACAAACGAATACTTGAAGAATCGAGATGCAACAAAATTTAAATTGATCCCAATTAAATCGACAAACTTAGATCCCAATTAAATCGACTAACTTAGATGCCAATTAAAATGACTTAATCAATAATCTGTTATCGCGCCGGAAATTAATAAAATAAAAACTCACCGACAAGCTGGTGTGGTTGTTGTTGAGGAGCTGTGTGCATGGCGGTCTGAGGTGGCTTATGTCCGGAACCGCTACTACTCGCCGAACTTTCGCTGGACAACATGGACACCGTGTCCGAGAACGCACTGTCGTTATCGGGACTATCAGTTCGTATACCTAGAAGATAAAACATAAATGCATATAAAGATACAATATTTTTAAGCTTTATTATGTACTCCGTAAGTAATATAATATAATATAATTTCGAAAATGATAAATAATATAATAATTAATAATAGAAATAAATTACTGGATACGATTTCAACAACAAATTAATTTTAATTGCAATAAATGTAATGACTAATATATCATTACATTTATTGCAATTAAAATAATTTGTTGTTGATAATATCGCAAGAAAATTTCTTTGATATTCAGGCACGTACCTCCTTCATTTTTGATGTCGGTGTTGTCGCCTGGATTGATCCTTGCGCTGGTGGGTCGTCCTGGCCTTTGTGAATCTGGCGCAGGAGTAGCTGCGATGTCACCATCGCAACGTCGCTCCAAAGCGCATAATTCACCGAGGATAGCGTCCAAATCGACATCCTGAGAATCTGCAAAAGCACCATTTACGTGTGTTGCATATTTTATGTTGAGAAGAAAAATATAAAATACACAGTCACTCTGCATAATTACAAAGAGAGTGATACATAAAATTTTCTTGAATTTCTAAGTTTTAAAATCAGCAATATATATATTTACAATTTAAAAATTTATATTGTGATTCGAAATTATGTAATATCTAAAGTCTCTCCAGTCTTTCTTTATGTATTTTTAATATATTCAGAGATTGGATTATTAAATCTGTCTTTAGAAGCATAGAGATTATAGATTACACAACGTTAAGATACTTTATTTTCTATTGTTCGTTATCATCTTATCTTAAATATGCATTATCTCCTTATGAGTCTTAATCAAAGACGATTTCTTAGAAACACTGCGATAATTTCTTAGAAAACAGTAAAGGTAAATTCGAATGCATCCCTGCCGTCTATCCTTATGCACACTCGTGTCACTCGTGTACATACACGTCATAATTACCACGTATCGTTATCAATATGTGATACGCATACATGGAACTCCTCGCAGCAATTAGCGAAATTAGCAGTTGGCAATTCAACTGAGTATCTCACACGCGAATGTTCCAGTACGGCAAATACACTGCTCGAAAAAAGAGTAGGTATAGTAATCGCAAAATTTCTACCGAACATTTTTATCATTCGCATGACAACGTAAAATCATCTGAGCTCTTTCTTTTTGAAGATGCTGATTATTAAATATCAACGGTAACTTGTACTGTAGGGAATATAATTATAATTATATAACAAAGGAATATAACAAAGGAAACAATGCGATTTAGATGCGCACATAGTTACGGTTTAGTGGGGCAAGTTTTGAAATATCAAAATGTAAAATCGTAAAACACTTGTGAAAAAAAAAAGAATATAACATAGCTCAAAGGAATTATATTTTCAGTTGAAACCGAAACGCAAGTAGTCGTACTTCGCGGAATGTTTCGTAATCACGTTGGGTATGAGTAGTAATATGAATTTGTACAATTCACGGTAGGCGTGACACTATGTCGGATCGCAAAAGAGCGAACGAGGACATTGTCGGAGATGCCTCTATTTCGCTTTGCTGATACCGTAAGTGAGTATCAGTTCGCTACGAAAAAGTGCGGCGCGACGCGATTAATTGATAATGTGCGAATTAGTGTCAAGACTGCTTTCTTGACCAACATAAAGAGGCCATGACGAGGCTGTCAGCTTCTCAAGCTTATCAGAAAAACTAATTAAGCACATCAGAATTTTTATGTAATTTTATTACGGTTACTAATTATGACAATAAAGAAAATTTACGTAATATCGTAAAATCAATGATATAAAATATTTAAGGGCCACTGTGCGAAAGCACACATCGCTGCAACTTTGACGACATTCTATTAAATAGTAATACAATAATATAAAATAAAATTATATTGTGTTTTAATCCAATTGTATTTAATATTGAAATAAATTTGCTTTCTCAGCTCCAATTTGATTTTTTTTACCTTACTTCAATTCCTTAGTCTTGGCATAGAGATATCAAACAATAGCAGCAACGCTTCTTGCTCTCTGACCGCACGTTTTATTGCGTCTTAATGATTACAGGCGATTGTATAGGTGCATGCAGCTTCGCAGGAAGTTTTTGTAATTTTTCAGAACGCAATTCCTCGGCCGACGACGCCGGCGAGTGACGTGCACCCCGTGGAATGCGAACGATATCGCCGCGCGAATCGTCACCGCGAAACCGCCGACGTCGACGTTGCGAATACGAAAGAGAAGCCTCGTGGAATCTCGCGAACGTTTATCATGCAGATTCGTGCGCTCGTCGTCCGCCTCAAATTTCTCACGCGTAGCCCGCGGTTCTGTCTGCCGCTGTTCGCGACGGAGAATCGCCGAGGGAACTTCGAATTAATTATGGGATGTAATTCCAGCCGATTTGCATTGCATAGGACGCATATTTGTCATGGATGTTGAAGAGAAGCTTCTTGTCCCAATATAACGTGAGGATTACATATATGTTTAAAATTAATATCAGTTTAATCCGCTTTAATTTGCATCTTCGTTAAGTACAAGAACGACGTACGCACAGCCGTCACGTTCATAGTTGTATCGGATAATCTTTTACGTAGACCCTTTTTTGCAGACACGTGACGATGAAATTGCGAGCGCGTCGTATTGTAATTCAAAGTTGCGCACGTGTCAGCTTTGGAGAATTAATAACATTGCAGGTGGTGATACGTGGTACACGGGCAATCCGCATTCGCGGTACAGAGTTCCTCCGAGCAAACGAGTTACGAGGCGCGGTTGAATGAAAATGAAACCGGGGTATGCGTCGTACTTTCCACGAGGCGCGAACAACGCGCAAGTTGCGGGCCGCGACTACCGTTACGGCGAAGTTACGCGTACGCATCGTGGCACGCAAACACTTCGACGTGGATAAACCTAACCGACTATCCGCATTCGGAAAACAACATGGTGCATGTGAGTCACGGCTTTCCGACGTAGCTCTTCCAACAGCGATCACTTTCGACGGAATTCACAATAGAATAAGAGAGCATGGGAACTCCGCAGACAAAAATTTTATCTGACATTTAACGTAAAGATAAAAAAATATTTTAAAAATGCAAAAGTAGCAAAAGTTTCTTTGGTTTAGATCATTTTTCTTTAATTTTTAATAATGGAGCCAACTTTCCGTTAGACTTTTCGTCAGAGAGACTAATTTGAATTGATAGTAAAGGAATTATGCAAATTTTTTATAACTAATCTGCCAAAGTGTAAAGAACGGGAAATTGTGTGTTAACTACAGACTAAGTTCGTCTCGGGAAAAATTTAAGTCTTGGCTTAATTACCAAGGTTCGCCATAGAAGGCGGACCGTCCTAGATAATTGTAGACTACATTCTCAACTTATGATGGTGTATTCGTGTGTAAAATGTAGAACAAGGAAAGCCAATCATATATTTTATCAATTTTCCCAATTGTACATCTATTATCAATAATATTTATTAATTTTTTTTCATACTAAATAAAATTGAAAATAATTAAATAAAAATATTATGCATATTGTCAGATAAAATTTGAGACATTTAAATAAAAATAATTTTAAACCATGAATGAATATCTTTAGTCTCTCAAAGGGCACTGAACTTTGTTCATGGACTTTGACATGTTACACAAAATGCTATGTAATCGTTTTTACGACGATAAGATGTAACACCTTGATGTATTTTAGACTTATTTACGTGACAATAAGATTTGTAGTGACAGTTTGGCCAAAAAGAAATATACATCTAGACACATATCGATCTGCTTTTCTGCGATATGACAAGAGGATAAAGAGAAATAGAGGGAAAGATTGGGGAAAGGCACAATGCCGGCTTTTACGACGAGTCTCGTACGCCATTATCGGAAGGGGTCGTTGGAAAAAGATAAATGTTAGATAAACACAGGACGCAACATGTCAGATTTACCTTATGTTAATACACATTCTATAGAAAGAGATTTATAGATTCGTAATAAAAATAGTAATGGTTTCTTTATAATCTGTACGAATTTTTAATATAATAAATATTCTAAAGGATCTGCAAAATTTGGAGTTCTAAAAAATTAACAAAAAAATTACAGCGAAATAAATACATTTCGCTTTACGTTATGGAAAATAAGTTAACAACTAATTTGAAAACTTTTATACGAATTGCAGACTCTTCGAAGCTTGAAATTAATTCAACAAAATTCATTATGTAAACTTAAAAAGAGGTTAATAGCTTTCAATTATGAAAAATGCATTTTTAATCTAAAACTGCCTGCGAGATTTATGTGACTTTGATTTAATTATGAAGAGCTTATATATCGCCACTAAGGATAATATCTCACGGATATTAATTAAATAAAATTTTAATTGTTATTAAAAATATTTCTTTGTCGAGATCCGCTTAAAAGAAAATGGATAATTTCATGTAAAATTCATGCTGACGTATTTAAATACTTCAGTCATGTACAAAATGTATAAGTTCGAATAGCTGTCAAGGCTTATAAATAAACGTGACGAGTAAAATTACGACCGTGAAATTTTGATTGAAATCTATTGTTTCTTATAACAAGAATTGTTATAAAACGCAACTTTCCACTGACTTTCTAAGTCAAAGTAAATTATCACATAGACGAATGCGTAAGTGTGACTCGGCTCGCCGTTAATTTACGAATTCCCGTCGTCGCGCGGCGTTAAATTACTGTACATTTAGTCGAGTACATTGTCATGGCATATTGTTGAGAGCTGCGCTTTTCTTCGATCCGCACCGAGCTGTCACTGTCTATCGAGCAACGAAATAAATTTTTACAATGTGAATGTTCAAAGAGGCATTCAATCATCCTCCGCGTAGGTCATTGAATTGATAATGCTGACATACTGATTATTTAAAATCTTGCCATTATAATTAATACAACTCGAGTCTTATCGGCACTGTTGATAAGAAGTATCGTTAATTTTACTGTTGTTATTAAAACTGCTAATTTCTTTGAAGACCTCGAAGTATATCTCGCGCTATTGTTAAGAGTTCCAAAGATACAAGTCGATTATTAATCTATTTTCATTTCATTTAATTTGTTTCACGTTTTTATTACTGCGGCGCGGCGGTTGAGGGAAAATTTTGATATCTGTACCTTTGACTGTGAGATAGCCCAATATGCTCTCGTTGCTACCGAAATGGCCGAGCATCTTCCACCTTGCCGGCCGTACGGGGCGTCGTTCCTCTCAATTACAATCCCGCTTTCCGTGCGATCGTCAATTAGCATCGCACCCCGATGAGTCTCTCATCGGAGCGAAAGAGCATCGTCATCCGACCATCGCTACGAGCGATCACAACGCGTTTTGCATAATCACTTTTCCACTTAAGCGGAAATCAATTTGCCGAATTATCACTTCACAATCGGAGATGATTTGAGGTCGGCATAACGTAAACCTTTGCAGTTACATTGAAATCCGTTCTTTGAAATCGTCGATCGTTCGAGCGTTCAGAGACGCCACTTAATCACTTTCCCACTGTTAGCAAGTAACTCTTGAATAAAATATCAATCGTTGAAAGTGAAGAAGTTACATCGCGACGAGAAAGTCAGGTGGACGCGGATTTTCACGAGATAAATACCTTCGCGTCATGTTCAATTGATACCTAATCAAATGCTAAGTAAGTTTTCCTGCTCTATTTATAAAATTATAATTACGAGAATAAGGAAAATTTTTAATAAAAGTTAATCAACTCTCTGGACGTGGAACAAAAATTTTCATTTTATCGAACAATTTCGTAAAGTAGAATACAGAACGACAAGAATATTCCCGTAATTATATTTGTCTTCTTTCGCGAGAGCAGCACAAAATGAAATAAATTTCTTAAATTTATCTAGAAAATTTATCAGCGAACTGCATGACGTACAGGAAAAATTCAAAGCGCACGGTGATGTTGACTTCCCGAGGGAGGGTTAATCCCCGGGTCCCCGATCGGCTAAGACTCGCAACGATGCACTGTCGACGAAGGGATACGAGCCGCACGGTGAACACGATGCGCACATCGCGTGCGACGGCACTAGACTAAAGGCCTTAAGGTGAATATACTCGCCTCTCGCCGCGAGTTTTCCGCGCGGACGCGCGTCGCGCCTGCGTGTGGGTGCCCTATGCCTTCGTGTGCCGTGCATGCGATTCACGTACGTTAAAGAGGGTTGAGAGTGCACGAGTTGACTTACGCAAACGTCTATTGACTATAAATAAAGCCCCCCCCTTCGAAAACGTGGCGCCATATCGCCACCGTTAAAAATGCTCCGTCGATCTGACCGTGCCGGCTTGCGATTTTTAATCTTCTCAAACATGCAACGATAATCGACGTCAAATTAACACTCCCCTGTATCGGTTGTTTTGCCCGATAACGAGTTGCCCGAGGTATGAGAGCCTCTGTGAAAACTCTGTGGAATTTGTGGAATCCCTTTGATCGCGCAGATCCTCGGCAGTAGATGGTACGGGATGAATCATCGGGAACAGAGTGCTTAAACATTTTCACTAGATTTATAAAAATCGGCGATCACGATAAACGTCTCGGAATATTTCCGACATAAAATTTTATTCTCCTTGAAATTATTTGACCATATCCCTTGCCTCTTTGCCAGTTTAATTATTATTTGCGGACGAATTTTGTCATCAACGCAACGGCCGTCAAAGCTTGCTCGCTTTAATTAACCACTTTAAGTATCGCATTTATGTCACGCGGTAGGTGCGTACGCACAATTATGCGTGCGAAAGGGTTGAACGCGCCATTGACTTACGCAAGCTTTTATGAACGCCATAAATACGACGGTGTATCCCTCCGGGATAATAAAAACATAATTTTATATAATAATATTACGACGTTATATAAATTGCACGCGTATAAAATTAATATTTTAAACAATATTCTCAGAGCGTATCCTTCGGGCATAATAGCGCGCGTAATAAACTGTGTTGCACAAATTGGACCATAATAAAGAAACCGAGCTGCGATTACGAAATGTTGTTTAATGAACTGAGCACAAATCGAGCATCGTGCCTAACGCGATACGGTGGGACGAGTACACGGATCCGGGAGCTCGTATTGATTAAAGTCTAGGCGCCAGAGTGACGATTTGATAAATGGCAAAGACGACGTCGGCATATGAGAGTGCACCAACGCGTCCACTCCGCCGATCCACTCCGCGTGTCACCGAGATGAGGGAAACATTCATCCGTTAGGGGAACGAACGACGCAGAAAAATAGTGAATCAACGTCGATATGTTTATCGCGGCGCCTCGCGAGTCTAAGTTAGTCTCGTATTCCGCGAGGGATATTAAATACGAAAGAGACGCCGGGTATCTAATGTGCGATAGACATTTTATTATTTTACCCAACAGTCTGCTTCATCATGTGTTACATTACGTTATCACATCGTCGTTGAAACATCGCGACTTCGATCCGATCGCAAGGCGATGTAATAGTGTCACTTTATGAATATGCATCGCCTCAGCTCCTCTGGACAGCTTCAATTTCCATCTTTCAGCGCTCGTTTAACGCGTCGAAAAATCCCTAATTTATGCACAAAACAACAGTACGCCGATCGGCGCGATCGGGCGATCCGACACGCCGCAATTAGTCGAGCATAACGGATCTCTCGCGGCGGATCGGGCTCCGACTTTTTATCCGCGGGCGGATTTCGCGCGCGGCGAGCCTTTTTCTTTTTTTTACTTTCGCCCGATCGCGATCGCGGACGAGGAAGGAAGGAGGGTTCGTTCACCCCGCCCGATTATGCGAATACGCAAACGCGGCTCGATAACGCAATAACCTAGATTAATCGAGCCGCATAAATCAGCCGGGCCGTCGCGGCGCGACGCCGCGCGGCCGCGCTTCTTCGGACGCGCGAATATTTTCGCGCTGTTTTCGCAGACGCCTCTCTCTCCGCTCCGATAAGCTCGCGCGTAAACGCCAGGCTTAAACTATATAAATCATGCTTAACCCTCCCCTGACCCGCGTGTGTGATGTAATACGATCGGCAAGTTCCGTCGGCGTCCGACGTATTAATTATAAACTGATCTTTACACTGTGTACTTTCCCGAGGTAGAATTACGCGTCTCGTTTTTAGTTCCTTGGATTGTGCGTCCGCATTTAAGACGTATCATAGCGGCAAAACAAGACCCGAGAGTTAAAAAGAGACATGTCAGGTACACTTGTTCACTCAATAAATTACTTACGATATCGGCGTTTTGTTTCAAATACTTCTTAATTAAACGAGTGATATCCTGATATCCAATAAACTCTGCACCTCGTGGGAAATACACATTTCGATGTTGTCAGGCACGATTGTTAATTAAAATAGTTATATGTTTTCCACCGAACGTGATGATTAATAAACATCCGCGCATCCTGATTGTGAGAATATTTCCACGAAGTTCGATAAATGTGCGCGATCGGAAATTTCTCGTAATTTAAATTAACGTTTAAAATTATATTGACGAAGCAGAAGTTTAATTCGTTTTTCTTCTCAGCGACTGCAAAGACATTAGAGAGACGGAGTAGCGAGTTTGACGTTTAAACGTGCTGTGTGCAGTAACTTTTTGCTCGTAATCGATTGCACTATAGCTGTTGCAGTCATTGCGCAACTTACTTTCATTGCGTGCTTTCATCTCGAGATTGCGATCTTCGCGATAACGCACCGGGAGAGAAATATTTCTGCTTTCTGAAAATTTATTATTAATTCCCAGCACTTTCAAAAACAAAGTTTCGTTCTCCCGTAAAAGTTTAATTGCACCGACGGTGAACCAGTTTCGAAAGGGTTTCGCAATCGCGAGGCTCGGCAAAGAAAAGAATACGCGTCCTCGACGTTTAATCATTCCGCATCCGAAATCCATCAAAATCAGAACCGGGACACTTTCGAGCGCCGCCTTCTCCGCAATTAAACGAGCGTAATTACTAAATTAATTATCCAGCGCGTCAGGCACGAATTTAATCGATCGCGGCACCCCACAAGCTCCCAATCGAGTTTTCTGGACTTCGAAGAAAAAGTGGAATCGATTGATTAACGCTCGCGCGTACACGTGAGAAAATGTAAGTGTTAATGAAAGTGCAGGAGGACGGAAGGGTGGGAGGGTAATCCCTGCGTATCTCTTATTGGCAAAGAGTCCGATCGACACGCGACACGTTCGTAGCCGACGCCGCGCGTTTAACCCGATTCCAATAGTTGGCTGGAAACCGGTCGCCGCCGCGCCGCTCGCCGTCCGAACGAGAGATGACGGATAAAAGCGATTAACCACTCGCGCGCGCTGCACCGGTTCGTTTTCCGCTCAGGCTGTTTTCCACGCGGCGTGAAATCGGAAAAGTGCCGGGACGCCGATGCACGCACTCGCCTGTGGCTAATACATATTTACGCACTTGGTAAGCCTCGCACTTTCTACCGCGATAGCGACCGCGCGAGTAGTGGCCGCTGTGTTCGCAGCGAATTATTACCCCGGCGCTCAATAGAAAACACTGCGGAAAGATATGTGGAGAGATTTCATAAGGAGACTATAACCGTAGAGATTCGGAAATTTTATATTTTGCAATTTGCAATTGACACATTTACACGGTGATTTCGCCGAAACGAATTGCGAAATGATTCGCTGTCTTTAATATGTTACAAATAATGTAACAACACCTGCGTGCAGCATTTTGAAAATTATATCCTAGAATTAATATTTTAATGGATTTTTCGCGAGCAACTAATCGACTTTGCATTTCTTTCTTCTTTTTTTTTGTAAAACGCCCGCGGTGAGATTTCTGCTCGTTCCTAATTGGCAGTTGATACAGCGTGCGAAACGAACGACACTCGCAATGGACCTCGCGTGCCGTGATTACCGCGGCAATTTGTTCGAGCTGCCGGCGGGCAGATTGATTTCCGCCAATGTCGATGACGATTCAATCGGCGTTTTGCCAATGACGTTTGTGACTCTATGAAGACAATTCTGTTTGAGTCGTGAATTTTACATTGACTGTTTACTCGTATCTATTCACAACTTTTCTTGTATTTTTGGACACAAAATAATATTTTAAAAGTATTCACTTCCATTTAAAAATCTGACATGATTGATTACGAAACATTTACAGTTTCATGAATTTTCTTTTTAAATTTATTTTACCTCATACCAGTTTAATTTTTTCTTTTATTTAATTATTCATCTAAAATTAACAGAATGTATATTAAAGAACGACGATATTTCTATGGTTGAAAGAAGCATAAAAATTTTTTACGACATGGAGACACGTAAAAATGGAAGATATGAAAAAATAATAAAGGGAAAAATAAAGAGGGGGAATCCAAGGTCGAATTACGATTGCGTGTCCAAACGAGCTTTGTTTAATTAACTAATGAGCCTCGCCCTCCGTGACGTGACTTGGCTTTGGTTCGACAAATGCACCCTTCGTTGCGTGTCAAGTTTTGTCGGGACACACGTGGATGCGCCGGAATGGAAAATCGCCAGTTAAACATGAAAGAATTATGGTAATTGAACCATTTGCATTTTCAACCTGCGGTCATTGCCTAGAGCACTGCAATCTAAAGAAATATTAATAGATTACAAAGGAAAGGTTAATTGTTATCAATCAATATTCTTCAATCAATGTAAAGTAAAAGTTTATCACATTATTAATTAATTTCTATTAATTTAATTATTAATTTCTATTAATTTAATATTATTCATTCAATATTACTTTAATATTATTCATTCATACATATAATTCATTATTACATTTTAACAACCTTTTTTATTATTTATAATATCAAAAAATGAAAAAACCTGAAAACTAACTTAAAATCATATAACTTCAATATACGTGGAAAGATAGAATAAAACTGCGAACATTAATGGTCGTATATTCAGAATTGCTTAATTACAGCAAGAATATTGCGAGTTCTCTGAACAATTAAAGAAATTATCACGAAAGTGTGTGTCGAACCGCCAATAAGAGAAGGAACGTAATTAGGCTAAACGTCAAATAACAATCTTGGAATTGCTGCCGCACGACATGCTGCAGCTGAAGGCGCAGTTGTATGTATGTACACAAGCGTATTGCAATCATTAGAACTGCACCGTCGTATGACTGCGAGCCGTAATGGCAATCGTTTGGTCTGTCGCAATAGTGGTCTAATCTATGTAAGCATTTCTCACAATACGTTATTACTCTAGCCTCTTGACAGAAAGAAAGCAGCAGATATTAAACAGAAATAAACTACGTTCTCGTTTCATATTCTCAAGAAAGGCAGTTATTAAGAGAAGAACATAAATGTATTTTATTATTCTCACGCATAATTATGTTAGAAGTATTTTCGAGTAAATCTTTGCCGTTAGGTTATATCGTCCTGCTGTTTCCTCGACCTCTCAGGCGAAAGAGCGTTCTTGGATTAGAAGAAACAATTTGTCGGAGAGAATATATTAAGGCGTTGAAAGGGGGAATCTTCTGGTAGCGAATATTGCGGAGACACGGCACCCCGAAACAGAGAGTGAATTCAACAGGCACTCGGGAAAAGGCATCGCGACAGCTCAAGCTACAACGAGACTCAAGCAGGGACATTAGCGTAGATGTCAAACGGGGGAAACGAAACATCGTCGCAACGTTCGCAATTCCGAGGAAATCGACGGCGCCGTCGAGACGCTGCATTTCCTCGCGCGCTTAATAAAATTTTGACAAGCGTGAATAACGTGTTGGATTAAATAAGAACATGATGAAAGAGGCACTGTTTTTTTTACAGCAAGAATTTATGAATCGTTATTGATTTAAGTTTATATAAAACAAAGTGGAAGCAGGCAATTCCAAGATTTTCTTCAAGTATTTTCGGAACCCAATAATCCTTCATTGAATCCATTATTCTATAAAATCTTACTTGAGCATTTCACTTAATTTGATTAAATTTATATATTTAATTCTTATATTATTTCTTATATTATTATAAATATACTATAACATTAATATATTATATTCTCGATTTTAATAAATCACTAAATTGCTTGAGTTTTATTGCTTAAGAAAGAAAAAACGCTGAGAAGCAAAAAAGCTCAAGCCTTTTCTCTTCCACTTGAATCCCAAATCAAGTCTCACATGAATAATCATTCCATACTTTTCGGTGGAATAATCTCAGTTATTCTTGAATAAAAAATGATTATTGAAGATTATTTCATAAAATATGAATCTTTATTGTGAGTATTTTACACCCGTAAGCCGAGATTTAGGTAACATCTACAAATATCTTAAATATCTCTCAACGAAAATAGCGGGAGAAGTAGCACAGTGAAGTCATCAAGGCATCATACAAAGGAAGCGAGAAGGAAAGAACGAAAGGAGAGAAGGCGGGAAGAGACTCGGTGAATATTCAGTGAGCTGCACAAGGAAGCGGATGATGCGGGGGTGGCTTAAAGAGAGATGACATTAAATAGGAACATTAGTAGGAATGTCAAACGAGGCCTTCTCTTACTTGCCTATAATTTTCATGATGTCCGCTCTGAGTCTTATGAATTTATTTGTGATTTATTTACGTTTATCTTATTATATATTTGAAACAAGAAGCATAGAATTTTCTCAATTATAAAATTATGTATAAAATTAATTTGAAAACTTATATATTAGGATTGATTAGAATCAATTATTCAATTTGATAATAGATCTTATACTTGTAACTATAAATTAATTTATTATAATATCAGTTCTTTTATGTTGTACACAAATAAGATATACGTAAAAAATTCTACGAGAAATAGCAAGTAATAAAAAGAATTACATTTTAATAAGGAAAATTACATTTAAAAATTAGTTTTATTAAACGCCTCTAGCAGTATCGCGTTCAATCGACGAGAATTATCATCGCATTGCCCTACGCTCGAATGAAGGGAGACGTTTGACGGCCCGTATGATGATTTATGAGCGGGCAAGAAGGATTGATGCGTTCGTCGACATTGATCCCGTTAACAACAACGGTCGCTTCTATCCTACGGATTCCTGCAAATCGGCAGGCGTCGTTAAAATAGCATCCGGTTGCGCTCGACACGGCCGTGCGAGATGAAACAGCGGGTCGCTTCAATGGCGATCGCAAGCAATGTATAAAATTATGGAGCACTGAGACAGAATCGTGAATCTCCGCGGAATAATCGAGCGAACAGAATGGTTAGCCAGTAGGTGAAGCTGCTTATTAGAGATCTATAATTTCAGCATGAATTTCAAATGCCGAGCCATAGACGACGAAGAAAATTGCAAGGAAGCGCATTTCTTTGCATTTTTAAGAGAAAAGAATTCAATTAAAATTCACCGTTTTTATTAATTTTGTTATCGGTATTCAGCAGAAATTGTGTGCCGAGCAAATGAAGTGATTATAACGAAGATATCTTATAACATCTTATAATAATGACACTGAATATAAAGAGTAAAGAGACACGGTAGAAAAACATTGCGTGAACGATGGACAAGAGAACGCTGGACAGATTTTAATGAATTAATTAACTAGCTTACTTAACCGACACACTTTGCCTGCTTTTACAATCAGAAACTGCTATCTCATTATCTTCGCATAATTCAAGATAGCCGTTTCCTATTCCTACCTCGTTCTGGATTTCATTCTTCCATTTTTTTTTTTTTTTTCGTCGTTGATGCACTCCGCCGGCTTTGTGGCCATTGATACTCCCGACGTAGCCTCATAAATAATTAAATATTCCACGCGGCACACCGCATAAATTACTCTTAGCGCGTTTAACGGATAATTAAGTCTTTCTGCGCGAATAAATTACTTGTCGCGCTTGAATTCGAGTTACCGAGCGTCGCTCGAAAACCTGGGAAATATATCGCGCCTACAATTCATTCAATTAATTAATAACGAGAGAGATGTAAACTGAATCCTACGGCGGATTAAAAAAAATCTCACAGCAGATTTTGCAACAATCATTTTTCAGAAATTCAGATAAACGGTGCAAATTGAATTTTTAGAGGCGAGCGTTAAAAGCGCGAGTTAACGGCCCGGCAGTTAACATAGCGCGGCCGTGAAATGCGCAACGGTTTCATACGCTCGTTCGAGAGAGGAAACGTTGAAACGTGCGCGAATAATAAAACCGCGGGACTGCGCCCGGGGTTAAGCCAGCGAAAAGGAACCGTGAATGGCTGCAATGCATTAAACATTCCCACTTCGTTTCCCGACGGGCGTCGTTCACTTTGTCGACGATTCGTACCACTGGCCCGAACGCCCGGACGCCTTATTGATATTCTCCCCGTAACGACGGTCAAAACTCTCGCAAATAGATTGAGATCCGATTACGCTAATGCACGCATTACCATTAATTTAACGACGTTACGTCGCCGCTGCCGTAGTCGTCGCTTCGCGGAGCCGCACGCGATACGCTCGTGCCGATCGTATGTATCTTCGCAATAATCGAAATTAAAATTCCGCGTTGCAATTAAAGCGATTTAATGCGGCCGGTGGCATGTCTCGCCGTGGGCGAACTCACCGACAGCTAGATCCTCCGCTGTAACTTTATTTCCCGAACCAATTTCGAACTGGGGTAAAGTTCTCTCTCGGATTTAAGACAGCGGGAAAATCAATGCTAATTTTCGCAGATTTCCGGTAAAATCGCGCGACAGTGCGATCGCATCACGACGTATCCCTCAGTTTTCTACCCTTCGCGCACCCTTCGACGGGCTTTACGATCGTCTGCGCGGTCTCGTCTCCCCGATTCGCCGCGCCGGTGCTACCGTAATCGTAATGTTGCACTTTACGGGCGCTTTATTGTGCGCACGTGACTTCGCGTCGATTCACCGTGATTTAGGGACGACTCCCGCGGGAGAATATTGCCGGTGGATCCGAATACCGACCGTCTAGACTCGGTGTTGCTCGCCCAGGTTGCACGGACAATATCGGTTTAACGATGGCAAGGTGGTGCGGAAGAATGTCCTCGAGCTTGCGAGAGCACGAAGATGGAGACCATAAAGAACGACGCGCGACTCTTATTTGAAATTTGTACGACGCATCTGTTTGGCTCATTACAGATGGATGGAATTTTTATTTTTGTTCGATAGTTTATAAAATTAATTTTCTCTCATAAATATGTAAAATATTTGGATAAAACCGAACGCGAATATTTTTTTACAGAAAGATGGGCTTCTCAATATTAGAAATAAGCCGTGATATACATAGCCTTATCTAGGAATGCTACAAGAGCGAATAAATCGCGAAAATGGAAAAGTCGTCGTAGTTTCACGGCGCGGACTGAAACGACGCCCGTCTGGCGAGCTATTTTAATGCGGGAGATGATCGATTAAGTATTCCACGTGCGGCAAGGCGCGTGGCCGTAATTGAATGCACGTCTCGGGATTTTTCACGCATCGCGAAACTCGAGCATCACGCCCTGAAAATACCGTAACGAGGATTCCGATGACTTAAGGTGGGGGTTTGTTTCATCGTGCTTTACGATCTGCCGACCGTCAGCAGCTCTCAAATCGAGAGACAAGAACATTTCTTAGGAACGTGTCTTACAAACGTTTGAAACTTTTAAATATTAAACTTCAATTTTTATTCATATTTAACATATTTTTCAACAAATACATTTTATCATGTATTTATAATTCCTCAATAGAAAGTAATTTTTCATTTTACAGCACATTAGAATTTTAATTTTAATAATCATGAATCTCTTTTTTGTGGCATCCGTGCCAAAGAAATGAATTTTTACGGATGTTTTTACTAATTTGTGAATTTACAAAGATAATTCATTCAATTAAAAAAAAAATGAATACGTGTCTGTGAATTAATTAAATTTTTTACAAAGGGATATATAAATAAAATCGCTGCGTAAACATATTAATATAAACTCCCAAATGTTTAAAGCGAGAACAGCCTGATGAGTCTGAGCACCTCTATCGTACGATGTGCGAAATACTAAGGCCGTACGCGTGTCTCGTTCAGGGGGCCCACAGTTCCCAGATGAATCATTAACCGGCGAGGCAAAAATAATAATCCCATCTCTGCGATAAATACGCCGCATTATATATAACTCTCGATCTTTGCATCGCGCAACAACGATATATCACCGTATCGATTGTCCGCCCCCAGGTTCTGCAGTCAAGCGAGTCGAGAGCTTGCAGGCACCAGCCACGACGGAGAGATGAAGAGAGATCGCTGTGACCATCGCGCACGCATGCTCTTTCGAGAATCTTCGGCCCGCCTGTTCCTCCGCTTATAATCGCGTTTCGCGCAGTTATACTCGTATGCGTGCGTGGGCGAGAATAAGGTACGAGAACAGAAACAGAGGGAGAATCGTGACTGTAACGGCGTGTATAATGAGAGGGCAATATTCATAGAATCACTACGAGGCGCATAAAGCAGAATATTTATAAATATATATCTTGTATAAAAATCAAACAAAACATATACATATTTCTTTTCATATTTATATCTTGTATAAAAATCAAATAAAGTATACATGTTTCGTTTGATATATTATATCACGGTACATTATATTATTTACGTGCAAATAAAAGGTATTACCAGACTAAATTCAATTTGCGTAAGCTCGAATTGTTTTCCGAATGAACAACCGAGTGAGTGTTGTTATCGGTACTAGAAATATCTCAAAGGAACATATTGGATTATACGGGCGATCAAAGTCGACCGCAAATTAATTTCCTACCGCCCGAGAAAGCAGTAGTCAATCGACCACGAAGCGGCATAAAGTCGAGGCCGGTAGTGGCCGCCTAAACCGGAAATAAATGGCCGAAATACATTTTTGCGACAAGGAGATATGTATCGCGTCTCGTTAGCCGTCTCACCGATCGATCTTTGTCACGCGATTAATGTCCCGTCGGAGTGAAATCCGCGTAGGGGCCGCGCAGGAGAGAGCCCGCAAAGGAAGCGCCTGAAAAATTCACGCACCATGGGAGTCGAGGTCGCTTCCTGCCTTCGCGAAATCCAGAAGGAAACGAAGGAAACGATAAAACAAGGACGAGTATCGCGAAAGGAGCTGCCGATCGATTGAAAGGGAACGTCAGCGGGCTCTCATCATTTCTACTCGACGGGGCGAGGAAAATCGGGCGTGGTGAGAAGAAAAAAAAAAGCGGCGGAAAATCGGGGAAAAGTCATCAGGCAGGCCATGGAGAGGTTGGAGTGGTCGACACACGTCGTTCAAAGCGACTTTGTGCCCCCGCACGCACTCGGGGACACGTATCTCGAGTCTGGCACGTGTAGAGATCGCCGACAGATCGAGTGACTTTTCCGGGTGAAAAGCGGGGTCGATAAACTCGCGCGAGCGAGCGACAAACGCGTGCTTACCTTCGAGATTCGCCATGGAGAATCTGTAGCTGTCGATCCTCGGCGTGTTGATGTCCGAGTTAAAGGGCCTGAGGGTCGCCGAGCTCACATTGTCAAGACCCTGCAACACGAAAGATAGCAAACACGTTAGCTTCACTGCCATTGCAATCGAGGAATGTCATTTGCCGTAGCGCGTTAAGCAAACAAGGGCAACGACCTGTCGCAGCCATCTGTCTTCCCAAAGGATTCCTAAGTTGACGCTGAATATTAAAAGCCTCATTTTTATCCAATTCAATAAATTTTGTAGTAAGACTGTGTGTACACAAATATTGAAATAATATTATAATTATTACACAAAATTTTATACGCAATTATTGTAAACTTTATACATTTTTATAGATTTTAATAAATCATAAGTGCATAAGAAAACTTTCATAATACTGCTATCTTTTCTTTTCTTACGATCGACACTTGATTTCTATTTACACGTACAAATTTCGTGGCTTAGATGAAGTAGACACGCGAATATATTCTTGAATGTCTGTCTATGTAAATTGTCAGTCACGAAAAATGTGGTGTCATGTACCACGTAACGGAAAAAGGCGATATTCAAATCGAATCCACGCCAGGAAGTAACCCCGGCATTTCTTCAACCTTTTCGTCTTAGGAATCCAAGTCAATCCGTAATCCGTTCGAAATCCTTTTACGTTTCCAATCTCCGATTGCGGATGAGATTTGTACAATCGGAAGCATTAATACACCTGCATTCACAAAGAGACTTTGTGACACGTGCGATTTTTTTCTTCGTTCTTTCATAAAATAAAATAGTAGAGCTACCACTAATTGAAAAGGTACATTGTTTGTATATTATAGAAGTTTCTGTTAGATCCACATCAAACATTACGTTCTCATACATACAAAACCATCGAGTACGTTTAATTTTCAAATAACGGAAAAAAAATGTATTAAACAACGGTTGTTGGGATCAACAGACTTTATAAAAATCTTCTATACTATTCATTTTAGATCGTATCATAAAGAATCCAATTTTTTCTCATTTTTAGTTGTAAAATTGCGACATTCAATTAATTTTATTATACCCAAATAATGAAAACGTTGGTATAAAATATTAAAACTTTAGTATAATCAATTTCTTTTAATTTAGTACAATCAATTTTAATTTAATTTTAAAATAATTTAGTACAATCAATTTTGTAGATTTAATTCTTTTTATGTATGGACATTGACTCGCAATTTATTTTTTGTCGATATCAAATAGTATATAAAGTATATTTCCCATTACGGAAAACATCCGTGATATGCTCCGGTTTTCACTTAGATTATCAGAAGATTAATCGAGAGAGAAGAGAGACGCGATGTAATCTGTTTGAAATTAGTCCCTGCCGATCGTGTTAATTAATCTTAAGAAACTGGCACCCCGCAATGTAAATTATTGATATCCTCGCGTGATAATAATGCCTGCAATTAATTTTTTAAATAATAATAACAAAATTAATTGATTATATTATGTTATACGACGGCCCGGCAATTTTTATAAGAGCATCCATTTAAGCATTTAATATAAATATTTTGCACTCTTTAATGAGAATAAAATAACAGTGGTTATTTTCAAAATAATGGAAAATGTCCCACTTTAGATCTTACGATCTCTTTTAGTGCTTTTATTCCGGATAATTCTTATTAGAGGCAGAAACTTTATTTTTAACAGCAGCTTCCGTAAGATAAAAATAAGTAGCCTTTGTGTTATCGTTAAGTCGGTGATACGAAGTTGATTAGCAGCCACTGTGTGCCTCTCAACATTTTGCGCGATAAAATCATGCCAGCGACGAGCCAAGTAGAACGTTGCTCCTCAGCTTCTGAGGATAGCGTTAACGAATAATGTGTCGTCTATAATCGCGCGCGCGCGTGCTTTTACATGGGCAACCTGGCTGGCATGCATCGATAACCCTAGAGAGGTACGGGTTATGGTGAATGACCCGGTGGTCACTACTGGGTCACTGAAGTTTAATGCGCGAACTAGGTAGCTCGATACAATGTAAATAGACCGCACAACCACCTTGATGTCAAAAGGAAACTGGCGCGTCGTAAATTGTCTAGAAGGATTTATAAACAGCGGCGATAGAAACGTGAATGCACAAGTACGCATTGTTCTCGGAGCGTTGCGAAATTATAGTTAGCAGTCCGGGAGTACGTCTAGGTGTAGATGTTCCTGGAGCTTCGTGTGTGTTAATCGTCATATTTCAGGTACGGAATATTTGTTTCAATGCGTAACCGCGAGATGTTATATTACTCGCGATATTATATTATTACAAATTACACGCGCAGTTACCATATGACCTCAACTGCGGTTTACAACGGTACTGTACCTGACGTAATTCATAAAATGTCCAGAGAGATGTACTGAGAGAATGAGAAATGAGAAACTCTTTGGCAAAAATTTTCCAAATTATTAAACATGCGGCGGCGTTACTGACGCGTACACAAGTTTCATAAAGCTGTCTTTGTGAGAAAACAGTTATGAAAGAATTATAAAGAAAAACTTTTTAACGTTTCTCTTAAATGGAAATTATATCGTTATCTCCGCGGTGCGATTTCTCTCGCAACTTCCAAATTTTTAATTGTATTCACGCACGGCCGGTGTTCGGTGGATACTTCCTACCCGATACTCGAACCATATCGACGTTGAACCCGGTGTGGGTGTGGTGAACGACCCGTTAACCATCATTCGGCCAACCGACGCAACAATTAGATCCGCACGGATAATGCCGGCTCTTCCTGTAACGCGAAACCCGCGGACATTACGCCCGTGCGTATTCCTGTATTCCCTACTATCAGCATACTTGCATTAAACCCTGGAAAATCGAGCTCGGCGTGAAAGCTATATTCGGTAGTTTTTAACTGTAACATTTTATCGCAGCCTTATCTCAACGCTCATTGACCTTTATTCCAACCTTATTCCGATGTAGATAAAATTGTATAAACGTAAATGTATTATAATAACAATAAATTGGAGTTTACTAATACAAAATATTATTTAATATATATATTATTATAATGTTATAATTTTTGTAGATAATAAAAGTTTAAGAAACTAAAAAATTTCGTTGAACGACAGAAAATTCCACGAAAAACACGAAAGATGACCATCCGGAAGTTAAAGCATTCGAAAAATTAATTTTTGAACACTTTAGATATTTCATTTTCCAAGCATTGATTTTTCAGTTTATCGCAATCTTATCCAGTAAGTGAGAAATGAAGTGTCATATAACATCGTGAAATTTCAGCCAGGTTCCTTCGGGACTTTTATTATCGCCCTGCGGTTTGCATAGCCAAGTGTGTAAATTCCGTGGGCGCATGCTGTTTGCATATTTGCGTACTCACATCTTCCTGCGCCTTATGGCTCTTCCATCGAAATAGCCTGTCCATTTGGCAGGTGGCGGAGGCGCAATAATTCCCTCAAACTTCACGGAAGATCACTATTATAGGCCCCCATCTCGCGCGGCTTCATCGACGCCCGTACGTCGCACGTGGACGGCTTCATTAACACACGGCATATTCCGATTCTGGACGGATCGAGACGCCCCGAATGGTCTGTCAATGTCTGCAGTTACCCCCTTTCAACACTTTAAGGTGTTTCCAAGGGCAACAAGACAACAGCGCTGTTATAATACCTAAACTTCCAAGAAGTCAAAGACGGTATTGCTAACACCGTCTAAGATCTTTTTTAAAAAAAGGTACTGGCTCAAATGCCTTGTGTTATTTTTTTAATCCATTAATAGCGGCACTATTTTTCACTACGATTTTTCATGGTTTTCGTTGCTCTATTTATAATAGACTGCTTTTGTTTCGTAAATATATCTAGATGTCTAAAATTGTAACAAATGTTTTTTTTTCTGTTTTTTTTTTCAAACGTTGGGGAATTTTTCTGCAGTCAAAAGCAATCGGGATCGATTAATAAGAGTTCTTTGAAAAAAAATTGTCTTTGAGCTAGAATCTGAACCGTACTGTCTACAGCCGCTGTTATTGTTATAGTCGCTACTGCAGGATTAATTAGATCGCAACGCACAGATTGAGGGGAACGGACGGCTGGAAATGCGCGGACGGACGCGGTATCGCGGCTGTCGTTGTGATACGAGCACTGGATGCTGATCCGCGAGGGATTCAACGTGGAGGCCGGTCGGTCCACATCCCACTCGCCCTCTCGATTCCCTCTGCTGCATAGAGGACGGCGCCGAGGACCTCTCTCTCTCTCTCTTTCTCTCTCTCTCTCTGTTTCTCTCTTTCTCGTTCTCTCGATTCCCGGCACGAGAAGCGCCTGCGCGCCTATCGATTCTGTCGGTTCCCGCAGGAACACCGGACGCAACGCCTTGCTTTCTGCGTATCGTTCTAGTCAGGACATTAGAGTGTCCTTAGCCAGTGATCCTAAAGATTGGAATTTTTTGTTAATCGAATCAAAGAGAACTTTCCGATAGATTCGAAATTATGCAAAAGTTTTTCGGAAATTCGAATCACTGATAATTTCAATGAGAGTAAGCTACTTCCGGTTTGACGAGCTTTAAAAAACAAAATATAAAGTAATATGATCTTCGAACAATCTTTGATTTAGTTAAACTATTAATGGAATATAATAGAAACAATATTCTTATTAATTCTAAATGTCAATCGATTCAAAATAATATATATTTTAACTTTTATTTTGTATTATATTTTAAGAGAACATAAAAAACTTCAAGTCATTTTATTATATTATTTTAAGAGAATTAAATCCTTGAAATCCTAAAAGTTTATTAATTTCGTTCATTCATAAATATCATTATTAGATTAAATATATAGCCAATTTGACAAGCGAGATTTATTTTATAAATTTTAATTCATTTATTATTAAAACTTCCATTAATATTAATTTTAGAATTTACAATTATAAAATTCCACAATCCAATTTTCCCACTGTTAAAGAATGACCGTAATTCTTTATTAACAACAAATATTTTAGTATCACAGACATGTATTTCGTCTGCTTTTATCCTGGCGCGTCGGCGAACAAACCGATCGCCTTGTTTGCAACCACGATGATTGCGTGCATTCGCACCCCCTGCAGCAATCGCGTTACAAGAAGGTGGGACTCCGAGTTAACCCTCGAGCTGGGGTTGAGAGGAATGATGGTATGTCGAGCGAGGGATTCGATGGTCGGTCTGATGCAGCATTGCCAATACGATTAATAATATATATGTATGATAATACATCATGTATATAGAATATACATCACGTGGAATTATAGCTTTATATTTTAATATATAATTTTTTTTCGAGATTAAAAAACTCTCTTGTTGAATTCTCTTTTGTTTTTTCGCATAAAACAATTTAATTGTCCCCAACAATATATCAAAAGTTTGATTTCAGAAGAATGGCGGCATTGTGAAGGTGCATCCGTATATGCGGACATCAACATTGATATTTGATAACTGCGTTCATGGAAATGTACGAACTCCCTCGTGTCGATCGCTAACGTGCAATCCGATTCTTCCATCCCGAAAAACAACACTCATCTCGCGAGTATTTAACAGAGCGTATCGTAAGCTCGCTGACGAAATCAACACAATATAAAATTGTCTTTAAACTTCAAGCTTTGTGAGTTAAAATTCGCTTAGTTGAAAAGTTTTGCGGAGCTTGCGAAGTTCGCGACTCTGCGCGCAATTTCACAAAGTGGCTGCGAACGCGTATTCTGGTCTAGAAATCCCAGAACGTAGCAGTAGCAGAGGATGCAAAGGGAAAGGGTAATTATAGACTCGTTGCCGAGGCCGGCGGTGTTCCCTACGGGACTCTCGCGCTCTTCGTTTTGCGAACGAGAAAAACGAGTGCGATTCGAAACCGAGGCCGCATGTATCTTCTTCGCGCCTTTAATGCTAAATGTAGCTCTGATTTTTCCCCGCATCAAGATCGAAATATTTCAAGGAGAAACTTCATTACCGTTGCTTTAAATATCTTTCAAATATTGGAAATGAAAAGCTTCTTGTATCTATAATTCAAATGAAAACGATCTCGTATATTTCGACGGCGTACAATAATATTTAATTTATACGATATTGGATATCTGATTTATTATCACTTGACAGAAAGAACAAATGTCGTATTTTGTTTAAAGAATTAAAATATGCATTTCGAACGTGCTCTTAAACGTGCGCAAGTCCGATTTAAAAATAATATTGAATTTTATATATTTTTTTACTGTTATCCAATAGCAGTTCGTATGGATTCCTTGCAATAATAATACTTTGCCATAAAAGCCGTGGTCAGTTTGAGTGTTCTCGCGATCCAGGAAATCATCTTGTCGAATGTCGTTCTTCGACAGAGAAATATTCGCCACGTCCAAGGGATGTCGTTGGCCGACTGCGAGACACGTTGAAGGATAAATATGCGTCGCGACGACACACTCATGTGCTACCTCCTATCACGTGTTTGCATATCCGGTACGAAGATGCATTCGCAATCTACAGGACACCTCAAAGCTACTGCGTGACTTTTTTATACAAGAATTTTTAGAATTGATTCGAGATTGAAAAATCAATTTACGTTCGTTCGAATTTGCGCGAAGAATCTTACTACGAAGAACTTATCTATCTCCTACCGTGGAATTAAAAAATCATTAAAGAGAAGAATTATATATTTTTTTCAAATTTTCAAGTCACATCACATTGTTTTTAGTCCGCCCATCGTAATAAAACTTAAGTCGATTTTCTCAAATTTTTATTAAGTTTAGAGCTGAAATCCAATGCGACAGAAACGGATCGTCCTGTATAATGATGTGTGCACACACACACACGTGCACACACACGTGTATTGATAGAGAAAACCGATCGTTACTCACTGGTCCCTCGCACAATGCACGATGCACTAGAGACATGCACGTGCACGGACGATGTCATCGCGCCTCCTTCAAGATAAGATGTTACTCACGGCGCTTTTCAGCGCGCGTGGCTCTCTGCGCGGACGAGCGTGAAATCTCGACAGGCATCGCGAACAATACTCGCGTAATATATAGCGGTGCCGTTCTCTCCGAGGCGCCCGCCGGGAAATAAGGATTGGAAGAAATTCCGAGTCTGTCATCTGTGCGTGTGGAAAAAAGAAGAAGGAGAAAGGGATCGGTCCTTTATGCTAAACAGCGAAAACAAATTTCTTTTATTAAAAGTGTTTATAACAAAAGCAAATAAATTCACAAATTATTCGCGATATGCTACGATTTAAGCAATGGCGAATTGAGTTGTGGTACAATCGTGAAAAGATTCACGAGATTTTGAAAAATACTATCATCATTAAAAATTTGTTTATTGAAATTTATATTTTCCAGTTAAACACGTCCTTAGATTAATTTCACTATTATTTCATTGAAGTGTCTAGACATTTCGAAATTATAATTCTATTTTTTTTTAATTTTTTATTCCTTTATCAGATCGCGAGTACAAAGGAACAGCTGTTTCGGCACTCAGACGATCCTAATCACATAATTCTAATCGACCACCCTAGCGTCAAATTCGCGGGAAGTTACGGTCCGGAAGAAGCGCTCCTTTCAAGTCTGCCGCTTATCACCGTGCGATCCTTGCGAGGGAACGAGGAACATCCTGCTAATCTGTGCAGCAAATTAGATCGACCTAGTCCCTGAAACCATCGCCCCGATGCTGGTAGAGACTTAACCGTACTGTGCTCACTTCCCTTAGCTACGTGGGTACCAGCAGAGATTCCGACACAAGTCCAATCAAAATAATTTGTTAACATCCGCATTTGTATGAGCGGTTAACTTATTTGTCAGTACGCATTGCAGTGCCGACAACAGTTGTGTTACTTTACTACGTTACTTTGCTCGTCAAAGACTTGCTTCAGAAGTGCATGCAAAACATCGACATACCGATTAAACTTCTTTGCAATGATACGTATCACGGCTAATTAGTAACTACCAAGAAACGCGTTTGAAATAGTATTATACGTTTTGCTATTCCACTGATAACATTATGTAAAAAGTATTAATTAATATAAATAAAGAAACTAATAATAATATGCAGCTGCAAGATACGGTATATTTCCTTTGAAATTAATTGCATCATATTTTCATTTTTATTATTATTTAATAATTGCTATTGATAGCGATTTCCTTTTAATGGAGTTCGATAATGACTTTTGCAGACCAGCGACGTTTATCTATTTTTATCCATTATCTCTAACATTTCCCTTTCTAGGGATGTATGAGTAAATAGAAAGATTGATTCTGATGAATAAGATTAAATCTTCAGTTCCGGTAAAAGTACTACCCTAATATTCATCCCGCTGACTCGATGTCATCTTCTGTTATCTGTTGCGACAAGGGTACCCGCAGTATCATCAATCGCGGGTACTCTATCAAGTGTATCAATAGCGAAAGGGCAGGCTTATGTGGATCATATTTTACAAAAGCGCTTGCTAGAGGATAATATCGGATGTCATTAGCATGATTAACGATTCCATCTGGATAAAGAATTATAATCATTTATTACTATTAATCATAATAAGTATACATCAATTAAACATACTTGTTTATTAAATAGGATATTACAACATTGCACTTTACTTTATTGGTGTTAAAAACACAGAATAATCTTAATATACGTTGCGTGTAATTTAAAAATTTTTCAAAGTTTATGAGAATTAATAATACACATAACCCGACATGTAATTAATTTTTTAATGGCATCAGCAAATAAGTAAAGGAGATATTTTACGTTTGTTGTATTTTAAAGTTATCGAACGTAAAATTCAATATATAAGTTTCAATAAAAATACCAAGCGTGTAATTTAATATCGCGCATTGATCAATGTCTTTTATCTATTTATATTTTTACATCTATTTCACCGTATCGATCAATTTTCATCTTTTAAAATAAGAATATCTACAATAGGCGATTTGCAATTTGAAACTGGACAGTGCAGTGTATATACAATTTAGAGATCGCGTATAGTGAAAAGATATATCGTGATGTACGCTCTGCACACGCGTTTCTCGCGACTGACATGTGCCCCCTTGAAATGACGGGATTCGAATTTGTCCGATCGAACCTGCGACAGCACGCACTTCGGTCGAACTCACTGATACGTGCTTTATCTTCGGTTCACTGCTGCGACTAGTTAGCCCGTCGAGTTCACTCGGGTCGGGCATTCGTTCTGATAAAATGGTGTTTGAAGAACCGGAACGTACGGTTCCGGTAACTCCGGTTTCTGGTAACAATTTATCGGTCACACCGGCAGCGAACGATAAACGCTTGTAAAATACATCGGCAAGACTCATATCCGACCTCGTAAACGTTTGCAAGCTCTCGAGTTTCTGTGACTTTTTTTGTTAAAAATAATGTTCTTTCTATTTTCGCGCGCACAGTAATAAAAATATCGTTTCCATAAAAATTTTAATAAAATCACTTATACCCATATTGGATAAAAGAGCGATAATAGCGTTTCTTCACGAAGCTATCAAAGGTAATTGATTTAAAGGACGATGCAATTAATTAATAGTCATATAATAAAATTACGTCTACTTCTAATTTAGATATCTATTCAATTACGTGATTTCCGGATTCGAGGAATACTGCTGTTCAGATTGTCGACTTTGCTTTATTTTGATACAAAAATTTAATCTCAACGAGTAAAGCATAGTTTACTTTGGCTAGATGCAATCTTGACCGATACAGAGCGCCTTAATAATACTAATGGACACGCGAATCCACCCGTGTCGAGAAGAGATATAGAAAAATAACGGAAAAAAAGTGGAGAAGTCGGCAGAGTCAATGTTAGCGCTATGTTATTAAAAGAACCACACATTCAGAAGCTGTTTTTTGCTTCCGCTGAAATATCCAGCGGCGGGTATGTAAAGATAAATGCAGTTACTAATCTTGCCGTTCGCCATCATATATCCGCCTTTCACGATTGTACTCAATCGCACGAATTATTAATCTGATCCAGCTCGCTTACTCGAGCGTTCAAATCTTTGAGTTAATCTATTTGAATTCAAATTTTATCTAACGATTAAAAATTATTAAATCGTAAGAGATGATTCGATAAGAGACTCTCGAGGATTCTCAACGTGATTTTTTTCGCGCCAATTTCGATCGTTCGCAAAAAATATTCTCTCTTCTTCGAGGATGAAAATTTAGATTCTTGTTAAAGTACTTTGTAATTGTTTCCAGCGATATCTCTTTACTTGATTTTTACCAATCGCTCGTTTTATATATGGAGCACAATTAGAACGAGATATATCGAGATAATATTTTTTTTCAGAGAGTAACTCACGCGATCGGCGATATTCCGCCGCTTCGACGATAACCGACTGCGATAAAAAGCCGACGGAATCGTCTCGTTATAGAACGGCGTGATAAAGGGCCCGGTTGTCCCTTGAACCGGCAAGCCGCTGCTCTACGTCCCTTCGCTACGATTTAACGAGCCGAGCGTTAAGATTGGCTTCGTTGGACGCCGGGCGCTTTGCAGCCGCTTGCATTTCTCGATGCGGCGCGGCTGTGCGCGAACCGTCGGACGCATCGAAAGAAAAAGTGCGCGCCGTAGCGCTATCCGACAACTCGCGTCCGTGCGCGCCTTCGCCCCCCGATCCTTCCGTAAAAAAGCGGAAAATACAGTCAGAAGATAGAAGCGCCGTTATGCCTAGCGATGGCCGGCGGCGGCTCCAGCGTAACAATGGACAAACAGGATGCCGGTTATCTACGCGGCCGTAGTATGCCGTGATAAAAATGTCCGCGAGTCACCGCGTCACTATGCTCTACGTCCGAAAACGTCCGATAATCGCAATTAATATTTATGAAAGACTGATACATCACATACAGGAAGGTAATATTAGAGAAAAAAGTGCCCCACGTGTTATCAACACGGGAAAATGCAAAAATACAATGGCGAAATTTCATAAAGACATAATTACAGTTAATGAGCTGCGTAGATATGTGCAATGAATGTAAAATATCTCGATACATAAGTAGCCTGTAGCGAGATGATATCAAATTCATCGCATCGCCACATTAATGTCACCGTATATTAGAATTTAATATTCGATATCAATATTAATGTCACCGTTCATCAAAATTCAATATCGGTATCACACACAAATAATTTATGTGCATCCAAAATAGTAATATCAAATTGTATGCATTTTCGTGATGTATCGACAATAGAAAAATATATTTTGCAATTCTTATACACGTAAAACACTTTTTTTTTTACGGGCATTTGTTTCGCGGAAAATTGATTTCTTTTTTTCTTTTTATTACCGCTGCGCCTCTGCTCCCTAATAAAAACTGAGTAACGAGTAATAACGAAGAAAAATGTTTTCGGTTAATGCTGTTGATGTTAGCATTAGAAGGGTGGATTTATGACGGTTGCTTAATTAGCAGTGACCCAGTAATTGAGCAGCTTGCTCGGGGCGAGTCGAAAGTTTTGCGATTCGTAATACCGTTGTAAAGCCCATAGCCTCGGGGTATCCGCTGGAAATTAAACCCGCGTCTCCCAACGCCCGCAACGTAGTACGTGGGTGTACCCCGTGGGTTGCGCACATTCACGTAAATCGGGGGCCCTTCCTCCGCTCCGTTGGAATACAGGGCACCTTACCTTCGCGTCTCTCCGCCTGTGCGCAGGCACAACAAAGGTGCCATTACCGCGGTAATTGAAGCCGTTAATTATTTTATAAACTACGTCAAACTGATTAGCGGCGAGCCCCCCCTCTGCTGCTTCCCTCGCGGTTATTCTCTTCAGGATCAACGGCATAAACCGTAGACTCGCGCAAGCGCGAGCTGTAAGCTAGTTGCGGTCGGATTTACGCCGACTTCGCTGGCACGCTAACATAAGATAGAACCGCGTTTTAGTTTGTCGGACGTTCTAATTTCAACACCGAAAATCCTGCCGGAGCAGCCGGAACGTCGCGTCGCTCCCAACCAAAGTCGCCCACAGAAACGCTATTCTCGATCGTGAACGCTCAGGGGAGAGATTCTTTTTCCGCGCCAATTAAAATTTAGATCTGATTTCATCCGACAGCACTACGTGCCGCATTGTTTCCATGAAAGGTCAACAGGCGCGAACCTAAGTAATGACGCAAACGGGTCTCTCTCGCAATTCCCCGTAGCTCTCTTCGCGACCGCCTTCGGCAATTGGACGATATTGGATCCGTGCAGAGCGGAGAATTGACTCGTTTCGCGGAAGTGGGTATTTCGCTTGTACGACGGGCTCGCGCCCCGCGCATAGATGCGCCAATTCGCTCGTGATTGCATCGAACGTCAAGCGGCAAAACCGTCTTCCCCGTACTATCTCTTCCAGTTCGCCGATCCGACGGTGATCTCGGACTCTCCCGCGCGAATTCGTTTTCGTACTCACGAAATGTCATTTGACACATCGCGTGTTCCGCGGAATAGAAAACTAACTCACTTTCTCACGTTTCTGTAGAGAGTTAATTTTATGTCGCGTTGTTAGATTCCGAATTGATACCGAGAAATGTTGTCCCACGTCTCGATTCCGTAACACCCATGTGATTTCGAGCGACTATGTTTTTTTCTCGAATTATCTTAATTTTCAAATTGTGAAAATCACCGTTCAATTTATGACCGCGAGCAGTACGGATTTAAAAATAACGACACGGTCCTTTCATTTCGAGAAGATTCGCGGAAAAAGTGAATCACTTCGAGTCATCACCCACGACTCCCTTTCGCCTCCGCGACGCAATAGCTTATCGTTCCCCTCGCTGCAGCTTGCAATGAACTTCCGTTCGTCAGGCACGTCCCATCACGTATCCATGCATCCCAATCATGGGTCTGTGGCCCGTTGGTTTAAATATAGCCAACGTCTCTGTAGCGTCGCTTTACGAAAGATCGGACTTGGGATACGACAGGAAGCAGAGAAGTCCTTACGACACGCTCGCGGTTTTAATAATCGCAAGATGCTTTTCGAATAATAAACAAAGCTTATTTTTATTGTGAATCGCGATACTTGTATAAAATTTTGTAGGCTGCAAGCTGTATGCGCAAGTTATTAATGTGACACTTTGACTAAAAAAGGAGAAATTTGTATATGATTATAAACATAATTATAATTAACTATGAATTAATAAAAATCATAATTATTATTACATTTTAATAAAAAATGAGAAAGAAAGATTTATCCATTTTTGCCATATTTTAGATATCTTCCATTAAATAATGTTTGTGCTGAATAATGTAACGTGTATATTAATACAGGGGAAACAGTACAGCTGTTGGTCATATTGCATAAAAATAGAAGAGATTATATATATGTTCCCTGTTCCGAATATACGAAGAACATATTGGACATATCCTTTAAAAACCAAGTGCCGGAACCAAAAGCGGAAGCGAAAGTATTGGCAGACTGATCTCGAATTAGGTTCACCGACAGCTGTGTGTCACGTGTCGTTTGTCACACAAAAGAAAAAAAAGAATTCAACCAAGTTACGAAAATACAAGCGGATGGATAACCAAAATATCAAGAAGTTGGTTTTCCATTAGAGCACAACGCTCTTTGGTGCAGCCTGGATTGTTACTTTTCTATTCTATATTTTTGCGCTTATCCTTTTTCCTTTTATTGTAAACACGTTGTTCTTTCTAAATATTGCAAAAATATTTCAAAAGTGAAAGATTCTACTTTCGTCCTTTTATCCTTTTATCAAGCAAGCACCACGTTCAACGGTGTAAATGTGTAGAAAATTTGTAGAAAAGGCGCGATACAATTCTCGATAAGTGAGAATTATATCGCACTAAAATCCAATGGACGATGCAATCACGCAGGATTACGGTTTCGTGTAAGCGCGGCAAAAATTACGAGTCTTACATGTCGATTGAGGAGAGAACTCTCGGGGGAGAGAAAGAGAAAAAGAGAGATCAAAGTCGCCGATTATAAATAGATCGCGGAGCGGAGAGAGACCGGCGGGAGTGTCGGCTTCTATTCTAGGCCGACCATAGGTTGGTCACCTCGCCGCCACCCACCGGCCCTGACCGTCAAAGAAACTGCATCCGTCGTCGTGCGCCGCGCTTTTGCAAGCGAGACGAGAGAGGCAAAAATTGCGTTTTTACGAGAGGATATAAAAAGAACGGGGAGGAATGCTATACTTGTTTACGGCTCTCATAACTCGAGCATACGCAATAATGAAGATAAGGCAGCCGCACGAAGGACATCCGTTCTGGGTCATCCAAGATAAATTGTCCCGGCTGGATTAAATGTGACGATTTGTCATGTAACAATATTGGACTTTAGCAAGGAGATAAAATAATGAGAGTCACAAAAGCGATCGTAATCGAACCAGTAAAACGAATAAAGTCACAATCACGAATAAAGTATAAAAATTAAAATGCGAAACATGCTCACGGATGTGATGCGAATATTTGTGTCATCAAAATAGCTTCGTTAAAATTGCATATTAAAATTGAGCGCATCGCGATATTCGCGAAGCGCAATTGATATTTCCACAATGAAAAAAAATCGCCACAATATAGATGAAAATTCTAGGTATATTAGTCTATTCTAGTACGGATTCCATCTCTATACCATTCTATTCTAATGTCCTGAAATAAAGCGACGACGTGGAGAAAGGGTGACGCGGCGCAGCGTCGGATAAATCTTGGCACGGACCGCGTAAATGTCCGCGCGACGTTACGGCGTCTGGACGCTCAATGGCGGATTTCGCGCTTGAATCATCCCCGGGCCGAGAAAACGCCCGCCTCGGCGATGATGCACCGTTCGGGCGTCGCGGAACGCACCTCGCGAGAGAGAGCAACGACTGTGCGTATGCAAATAAGCGTGCGCCCAACACTCTACTCGCTCTGACCGAATAATGAAGCCGAAGGCGTAAGGCGCGTTAAATAAGAAGGGAAAAAAATAAATTAACATTTACGCGTTGAATTTCTGTGCCAACTCCGCATTTTATATCGCGGCCTCTTAATTTAAATTTCATATTTCTCTTTATCGCCGTTTCAGCTCTCTTAATTGCTTTTTTTATCGTCAGATTTCATCTTGCCCATAATGCATCCCAGAATTACAATTATTTCTCATTTACAGATTCCACGTGATTTATTAATTAATCAACGGTCGTCTTTCTCTCTTCAGAGTTATAGAAATCTTTAGCAAGAATACAGGTTGATTTACCTTCTCGTAAAGTTTCACGTGACGGAAAAGACGCATTTGACTTTGATGGCCGGAAATTACATTTATATTCGCCAGCCTCAACTTTTTCAAAATATTTCCCTGGTTATCATAAGGAGGGGAACTCCTCAAAGAAAGTTTGTTTCCTTTTAGTATTGCAGTATACGCTGTTTCACGTTGCTCAACCTTTGAGACCTGCCATAAGTTTCGCCAAGATACACCCTTAATTAGCTTTCTAGGAACTTCGCAGCATCATGTAGCAGGCGCACTCGAACGGCGCGGCGTAGCGTAATTTCTATGTCTTGGGTAAGCGACATATACGAAAGTTATTAATACGTGAAAGGAGATACTTCAGAAATAATGCTTGTTAGTTTTGAGAAAGTTGATAAGAACTATTTTCCCAGACTCCATAGAATAGCTGAGAAATTTATTAGTGTTGTAGAATTTAAATGCGACACGTGTTCGAGATATCGCTCTTAAGGTTTTATAATCGATTATCCCACTGGTAACTCGGAATTGCCGGATCGTAGACAAGAATCGTTTCCGTAATAAATGATTCCGGCCTCGGTTAGAGCATTCCTGCAGCTTTCGCCGGTCTTTAGGACAGGGCACGAATTTATTATCCAGAATAGCGAGAAACGACTCCCCGCGACGGACCCCCGGCGAATCGTCCGTGAAAAAGGTGGTCCGTGGTGGTTTCTCGAAAGTCGGCTCGCACAAAGCTGCGAATCTTGAAAGCCGCGTGAATAAAACCACGGCGTAGCCGGTGAAGCTACTGCTGAGTCATCGGAAGCGGCAAGAAGGATCAACAAAGTGGCGTTTAACGAAAACGCGCGGGTGGCCGTCCATTTGCCGCGGAATCCGACGATCCTCCGACCGAGGTGAGGTGAGGTCTCGATCGTAACTCTGATGATGAGGAAGCGATTGACCGCAAAGACCTCCCGTGTCACTGGCTATTGTAGACTGCCGCATATATTCTAGTTTCTTTGACCGCCAAAGTAGAATAAAGATTTTGTGGCTTAAATCTTATAAGTAGAACGTCATCTTACGAGCAGTACGGTCTTGACGCTGCGATGACGGCAATTCAAGTAAAAATATTTTTACCGCGATATTTAAAAGTGTCAAAGAGTAAAAAGATAAAAATTGATACGTCATATCCAAAAAAATTCTGCTATATCTTCATAGCACAAATTGTACTTTGTTCTGGTCGTAAATCATTACATCATGTTACACACTTGAAGAGCGAAGTTGAAGTATAACATGATATATTGCGAGATAGATTGTCGGCGTCTCGAAATACCCGCGTCTTTTTATTACTACGGCCCGCAGTGTTTCAGGGCGGGAACGTAAAATCGAGTGTTACGTAAGCGATGCATCGACTTTATATGCCTCATCGTCGTTGAGCTGAGTGCATGGGTGGTGGACGTTTTTACTGCCACCGTGAAGGGCGAGGCCCCCCAAGGGTTCTACGAGCGGCCAAAGGGTCCGGAAAAGCGCGGTGTACCATCGCGTAAACGATCAGAAGGGACTTTCAAGCACTCGATTTTCTGATCGTTTCCTGAGATTCACGCCGAAAAATAGCACACCGTAAAAACTTATGGAGAAACATTAAATAAATCTGGGGTCAGTATTTTTTTTCGCGCTCTCACAAAAAATGTTTTTCATGCTTTAAAGCCTGCAATTTGTCGCGTCACGCGCGTTTACGAAAATTAATAAATATAAGTCTCGAAAAGGGGCGTAAAAGATTTAAATTGCACTACAGAGGAATATAATAGTACAGCGGCAATGTATGCGCGTGTGTATTCTCACCGAAGCTTAAATTACGCTTGAAAGCGCAAAACAAAAATCCATTAACGTCGAAATGAAGTTACTGTAAAATGTATATCTCGCGTCCGCAAAATGCAAACCGCGTTATGCAGCAATAATATCGAAAATAAGAGTAATAATGTCGGAAAATACTTTTTTATACGATGCGTAGTATCCGTGATCATCTTTCCTGAATAAAATACATTGAATATTCAAAGAGGTGTCCGCGCCGCAACGTGACCGAGCTATCGATAAGGTTTATTATTACTATGCGATATTAAAACCCCATTCAATAACTCGTTGTCTCTTTTTGCATTTTATCGTATTTCAGGATCTCTTTCCCTCATTCTTAAAACAAAACTTTAAGAGAAATTCTATCACGTATGAATAAAATTAAAATATAAACTTTTGTTTGGAGCCTTAATGTAAATTTTAATTGGCGATTTTCCAATTTCTCGAAAAACTCGACAAATAAATCAACGAGTATTTTTTAGTGGCTCTGAAAATTTATCTCTTTGGAAATATATTATATATTCTGAAAGGAAGAGATTGGGAGACACTGCTCGGCACGATCCAGACGAGCCACTCTATTCATTTTCATTCCGATCGCACGCGCAGCACGGAGGCGACAAAAGCACACCTCGAAGAGGAAACAGCGACGGACTGTCTGGACAAGCGGAAGTGACCGCTGGCTAATGCGACACGGTCCTCTATCTGTTTAAACCGAGACCGTACAATACAATACAATCGCTTCCATCTCTATTAATCTTAACTTACTTTCGCTATCGTAAGACAGCGGGTCGCAGCAAAAAAAAAATTAAAGATAAATATCTGTGTGAACAAATTCAAAACTTTTATGTACAAATGTAATGTTTGTAAAAGACAGTATTCATAAAATGAAAAATTATCGCGAGAAACTGTGAGAGACAAGTGTGTAAAATTTATTCCAGTCTTGAAAGCCGAAGTATATTTTAATTGTGAGGAAGAATCCGCGAGTCTATAAGCAACGCGAAAAAATAAATACCATTTAAGTGTTTAACTTTGAATGTACACCACTCGGGTGCTAATTTAGTGGTCCGTTATTTCAACATTTAGCTTTTCTCCATCACTTACCTCGCGTGGAACCACGTGGCGCATTTCCCGCGAGGGACATACTAATATTGTCGCATGCCTAGTCGATGCTTATATGCGACCGTCGTAAAACCCGATATACCTCCTCTCACATGTTGCTCGCTCACTCCACACGACAAGGGACTCCGGTATTCATCGTCTCGTTTTCGAGCACTACTAGACGAGGAGCTGGCTCGCACGCCCACGGCCCTTTGATATTTTTACGCGGTTAGGCGTGGCCCTCCGTCCGAGCCCCTCGCCACCCTCATCGTGACCCTCTTATGTGAGTCCACACGACGGGGAACGAGCGAATGGAAATGCCGTTTGTTATAACTTATTGTGCCCGATGCGCGTGGCTCGTCCCTCCGTGTTTACGTTGGCCGTCTCGCCCACGCGCTGCCCTCTTCGCATTTTTCACCGTACATTTCGCCCCGTGTTGTTGTAAGGGTTGTTGGCCCGGACGGAGCTCCGCTTCCTTCCCCTTTCCATTCCGCTCGAATTTCGATGTCCGGTTTTATTTTCAGCGCCGATGGTTTAAATGGTTCTAATGTCTTGTTTATTTTCTCAAGAGCGCATTGCCATCGATTCTCGACAAGAAAACTTTTAGAACTCAACGAGTTACTTTGACTGAATAGACAAATTTAATTTTTCCATATTATTAAATATAAACGGAAAATCTTTCTTAATGTTTTAATACGGATATTCAAAACAGAAACTGATCTTGACTAAAATTTTCTGATTGCGAATTTTTTATTTCATTTTTTGATTCGAGACAAATAAAATATGTTAAAAAGATATAATAATTTCTAAATTCTTCCTCAATTGTTGTAACTTCAAACAAAAATTATCAGTTTATTTAATTAGATTCTATGATATGTTTAAACTATTCTAAAATAAATGAAGCGGGAAATAAAATCGTCTTTGATTATATTGATCGTCTCTTTCCGAGAGCCGCGTGAAACGGCCATGTTTCTCCTAAATTTCCAATTAATCTCGGGCCACGGGGGACACACGTCGACGATAAACTTGCATTATCTACCCCCGACAGAGACGCGAATTTATTCCGCCCGACGCGGTCACTTTAACGTCGCAGCCGCACGCAGCCACCGAGGGAACGTTACAGACTAATCGCACTATCCTGCGTGCGCAGAGAAGTTGCGTGCCCCCGGAATTTATGCACGGGCACGCACCAATGTCGCCGCCGTGCATATTGTCCCAACAAATTTCCAGAAACATGTTGTCCCTTATTTTTATTATGGAAACGCTTCTTTCCCGCAAAACTAACAGTCATGCTGTTTCAAAGGTGAGAAAATATGCACGTACAGGAAAATTTTAAAAGCTATTACGTTATCAATTTATATTTAAAGTATCGAATCGTTTGCGTTGCGATAATTGTACTTTTGAATTTCGAAATTTCTTCTCAGAGGATAAAATAATCGAAGTAATACGTAATAGTAAAAAGCACAAGAGTCAAACGCATGTCTACGTTCTCGCCGTCTAACAATACCGGATTATTTTCAGGAAACGTCGAATAATTATTCGCTCTTGAATTGTAAAGACTCCGGCGAGTCGTCTGTAAACGGACACCGTTCTCGCTTCGAGTTCTCTATGCGCGAGCCTAACAGAATGACTCGTGACATGGCTCGAGGGCACTCCAGACCTTCGTTATGCGCCTCTAAACCCGCCTAATCCGAATATAACATATTGTATTTTATGGCATAATCTAGCGGACAATGCGCCCTTCGGTCCGCCGCCATTGTGAGGAACGATTCTAAGCCCGTGGAGGAAACTTTGAGGTGGAAGTGAAATAAAATGAGCGTCGCTCGTCTTGGAGGCTGGCTTCGCACTAATAGCGTCATCGGTTCTCCTTACAATTCCTTCGCGCTCGAACGCGCCGCAACGAGATGCGAATCGGCCGAGCCGAACGTTAAAATCGCGAGAGCAAGGGTGCGCCGAGATAACATAATCGTGCACGCTCAATTATAATAAACCGAAGTATTCGCGCGCGACCACTTCTTCCTTTTACCTTACGACACGCAGACTCGTATATCGAATGTCAATTTGACGTTTGAATGATGTAGAAAGTTCTCCGCGGCTCTTTTCCCGTAATAAATTTCAAATAAATTTAACTTTGATAAAAACGCCAAAGCACCAATTAGCCTTTGAGTCGCGGGATAAGTTTTGCGAAATTTAATTTTTCCTCGGATGGGAAAATAAAATAATAAAATCTTCTGATAGACTTAATGGTTGTATAAACAAGAACGTCCGATAAAGTTCTCGCTAAGAAGATTCTGGATCGGTCAAACGATTCTGCGAAGGTATCCTTTATATATAGCGACTGATTAAAATATTGATGGGTGTTAAATGAACTAAAATTAGATCTTCACGCAGAAAGTTCCCGAGGTCAATAGGCAAAAACTGTGTCAACCGTTGTCAACGCTGTTCCGAGACAGCTGCGAGACTTCGGATAGACTGCCTAAGCTCGACCGATAGGGCCTAAAGCGAAGACAACCGATCGCGAATTAAATGCAAGCCACGAAGGCAATTTGCCGCGGCAGCTGCTCGACATCTGCCGAGTGCATTCCGCTCGTAACCTTCGCGATCTAAGCGCGCAAATAGTTCTAGTTGGACGAAGCTGAGTACAGCGGCGAGCTGGGCGAAGGATTGCGTGAGGATTCGCGCCCCACGGCGGTGGTCTTACGCGGCTATAAATAGACGGAGATAAGGAAACAATCAAGATGAGCTGGTTAGGATTAACGATTAAATCTCTACCGGCGAAAATATCATTTCAATAAAGTCGCTCGTTGCTATTAGAGATTTTTAATTAAATTCTAATTAAACCGCGCGGATCATTCATCGATTACAGTGCATTTAATTTATAAAGCCACTCGCGTATACTGAGGACTCATAGTATAGAACAGAGAGAGAGATCCAACGTACGATAATCTGTGGATCTGTACATTCTCTTCCAGCTTACGGAGCTTGTGAATCTAGTAATCTATTGATCTACGAACAAGTCCATAGTAATTTATGGATCAACCAGTTTTTAGCTCGAGCGATCTATAAATTTATATGTATCTGTAGATAGTTATCTATAAATCAGTGCATCTTCGCTGCGTATGTGTATAAATCTATAAACAAGCCGACCTAATAATCCACGAATATGTCATCTATTAACTTACACGTATAACCTTCTATTATATGCAAATGTAATAGGCAAAACCAGTTTGATAGACCACCAATCAGACAATCAATATTAAAGAGACTCAATATTCCTGTCTGCAATTCTTAAATTTACCAGCCAAAAATAATGCAAGACTTATTTCTGATAAAGTTGTAGTCAATTTTTCAGGATTATTTTGGACGGACAAGTTTCCTCTTCGAAATTGAAGATTGATTATGTTAGTGAACATAATGATACAGTTGATCGTGAGAAATCGGCCGCGCCTACAGGTACGATAATGTAGTCGAAAGCACGAAAAGATCAATCGACGTTATATAAGATATCATCAACGCGGGCGATGAATATTCCGATGAGGGGGGGACCTTTTTTAATTAGCAGTAAGCGCGGATATCTTTACGCGTATCTACGATCGTAACGCGTCTGTAATGTCAGACGAGCTCGATGTCAGTCGACAATAATTACTTTTTTATTTTGCTTTTAATTAAAGAATATAAATGAGAAATGAGTTTCAGAGCTTTTGCTATCTTGCACCATCTACGTCAAACACGTACATGATCTTGTTCTTGTTCCTGTGCTCTTATTTTTCTCATTATTTTTAAATTAAATTATATCTCGTTGCCACTTCTCCTCAAATGTTTATTGCTCGCATAAACATGTATATAGATGCGCGTATAAATACATGTATTGAGCTTGGGTCCATGAAATCGCTAAGCCCCAAACGACAATCAGTCATCTCGGCGGGAAGGCAATAATTATGCCGTAAAGACAGCGCCGAGGGACCCCCGGTTTCGTGTCAATGAAACCGTCTCGTCGCCGAAAATAAAAATGCCCGCCGGCGATATATAGGGCGAGGACGATAAAAATAAATGCAGCCGGAGGGTACCCGGGTCCTTCGCGACGATAACAGATTGAGCAGTAAAGACAACCTCTAACGACTTCGAAAAATAGATTTCATAAAGCAGGGTGAGAGGACGATGTAATTCCTGCAATATTTCAAACGTATTGGCACCAAAAGATATATAATATTTTTAAAAATTCTAACGATTTACAAAACGGATAAAACTATATTAATATTTCTCTAACTTAATATCCCGAAACACTTGCGACCAAAGTAAATATGTTTTGGTTTATCCTGTACATATACCATTCCTCCAGACCCGCAATCTTTCCGGGTCGCGATCGGCCGGGGCACCGAGGATACCGATAGCTTATCGATCGTTCGATCTGCCCGAATCGATTAGTCAGGCTTGCGACAGCGGGAAGTAAGAGAGCGTGGGAAGCGAAAGCGAGCGGGATTGAAAACGCAAGCTGGCGTGCGGGAGCTTCGTGACTCGGTGCGAAAAGCTCGGCTCGCGGCTCAGCTTCACGTGAGCATGAGCGGCCAGAGATCGGTTGACCATGACCTCGCAAACCTTTCTATCTCCCGTCCGCCACTCTCTGCCTTTCCGCTCTACCTTTCTACTCTTTGGTTTTTATCCACCTCCGATAATAAATGCAGAATTTTAACTTCCGTTCGAATTTTCAAAATACGAAAATTCCCGAAAACAATTCGTTTCCTTTTTTTTTTTTAATTGTTTTCCGATAAACAGTCAAACAACAAAATTTCGTACGATTTTCTAATACCCTATGTGTCACAAACAGGTCGGCTAAAGCATTACACAAGTGCCTACTCTGTCACTCAATTACATAAATATACTTTCAGAAACAGATGCGCGGATCTAGTGGATCCGAACAATAGACGAACTGCGATATGTTAAATATCAAAGTGCCTTCGCTTGTATGGCGCCCATGGGACGCAAATCGCTCCGGCGCCCCGCGGAAAAACGCATCACGCGGAATGACGAGCGATTCGCGAGTCCGTCGAGTGCCTCGCACCACTCGTTTCGATTAATCCGGCTTGAGTGCGGTGCGTCGTCGGTATTTCCGTGCGAAAAAGCACCCCTTTTGTCGAGTACGATCACAGCGGCGGATTGAATGGCGGGTAGAAGAAGATCCTGTAATCCTCTCATTGTCTCTTCGTCGTCTTCTTCATCTTTATCTCCTCAATGGAGTCGTCCCTAAATTGAGCGATTATTCTGTCGAAGATGTTTGAGCCGTGGAGTGTGGGTTTTGAATTCATTCCACATTTGCAAATGACACCAAATTAATTTCGCCACGATAACGTTTACCGTTACGTGGAGTTAATCGCTGTAGAACGCAACAAAAAGCTTCAAGCGTGTTTCGAATGACTCAGTCATTTAATCGAAATGAGATATTTATAGCGATTTAATTTAAACAGAGACGCGGTTTTTTTTGTCGATCGAGACAGATGTTTATTACGCCGACCCTGGGACTCGCGTCGGCGATGCAGAGGGACACGAGAGGGATCCCGGCGAGAGGAATCACACAAAAGAGCAGAGGGCTAAAGAGAGATAAGTACTGCCCGTCCGTCGGCGCACCCATTAGTGACACATGTGGCTTTTCTGAACAACGGGTCCGGGGGCCGTCCGTAATGTTCCCGGGATAAGAAGAGACGGAGTCGAGAAGGATTAACGCTCCCAAAAACGCGTAGAGTGATCACGCGGAACGGCGCAACATTCTCGCGGTCCGTGAACGTATACATATTCTGTACTAATTAAACTCGTTAAAAAAGAGACCCAGCATGACCGTCTAAGGGTTCCTATTATTAATTGATTTTGATCACATAACGGTCTAATTTAATTATTAATTACTATTTATTTAATTATCATTACTATTATTTAATTATTAATTACTAATTACTATTGATTAAATTCATTAACTTTTAATATGATTATCAGTTTAACATGTATAATGATTAACGTATTTCTAAAATGTATTTTGTGTACAAATGTGAAATCAATTATATCACATTTAATATAAACTCGGAGGAAGATAAAAGACATATGGTTTCAAGTAGAACCGTTATCTCCGAAGGAGCCTCGGCGCTTCTTTTGCCGACGAACGCAGAAACGCAGAACGGCGAGCGGCGGCTAATGTATTCCGATGATACGCGCATTTTCATAGCTCGCGTTTTCATTTACGTTGGCGCGACGTCTCGCGTCGGGGTTACAATGAGGAAGATGATACCCCCGACGAGCGGGGTTATCTTGGCGATTGTGCCGCACAATGGAGAGA
>VBVQ01000032.1:0-70907 GCA_011636635.1 Tetramorium simillimum | reverse complement strand
CGGCGGCTAATGTATTCCGATGATACGCGCATTTTCATAGCTCGCGTTTTCATTTACGTTGGCGCGACGTCTCGCGTTACGCTCTTATTCCGCGTCGGGGTTACAATGAGGAAGATGATACCCCCGACGAGCGGGGTTATCTTGGCGATTGTGCCGCACAATGGAGAGAGCACGGACGCGAACTGGCGCCCGTTAAATGCGGAATGGCAGTACCGGAAAGAGAGACGGCGGCGTTTAGCGTAAATTCTGTTAGGCTGTTTACGACGCGCCGCTCGCCTTATCGGCGAATAACATTCTCGACGTACGTGCGTACGCAGAATCAATAATCTCGCGCGTTAGCGTGATGGACGGGTTTATAAGGAAGAGTTTAATTACTCCCCTGAAACCCAGGAAGCTAGCTATTTCTCATCCGCGCCTGATTATACTTGCGTGACAGTTCCAAATTGTACCTTAGTTAATTAACGTTAAGATGATCCTGTAATTATCAAAAATGATCCCCATAATTATAAGCGGGCTTTCAATCAGGTCCGATATCATGGGATTTTAATTGACGCGGCATTGACAAGAGATAATCACGAGGGCAAAGTTTTGCGACTTCTCGTCTTCAATAATGCGACACTTTTAATTGACCGCGATCGTTCGAAGAAATCTCGCGGGAGTCTTTGTGACGGTGTGGTCTTATATTGGGTCTCGTTGGGCACGTCGGTTTCTTCGGCCTTTGAGCCAGCAGTCTCCGCTGGGTGATAAATGGGCATTCCGGAGAGAGGAGGCCTAATCAGCCCAGGTAAAGGTCCCACTATTCTGTATACGAATTCCTGAAAGCGACAACGGTACCTTCGATTGAATTTACGACTCGTCGTTGTGAATCGGTCGCTTAATGCACGAATCATCATCTCCATATGTAGGGTAGAATCTTACTTCTCTGTTATGTCAACGTGCTATTACAATTTTCAATTATCTTTGATTGATTGTTCTTCTAATTTGACGATATTATAAACATATAATCTGTTAATTAGAATCGCAGACATTCGTATGTTTCGTTTTGATAATATATGACTAACGTAATTATTTCATAAGCCATATTTTCACTTTCACATTGAAAACACGTTGGTGCAATATTTAAAAAAAAGAGAGAGAGAATCAATGTCAAATATTATATTAAATAAATGATAATGCAATTACGAAAAATGTTAAATGTTTAACGCAAACATCACTGTTTAATTTTGTTTGATCAGCTTTATCGCCATGTAATATCGAACAAAATTATAAAATCCACGAAAAGCATCAGTCAGCACTTCTTTTCAACCCGATTGTAATTATACGTGATATATTTAATGCGAAGTTAACATTTTCGGTATTGCGCGCACGTTTAAATGCAATGAGCAGATGTTCATTTGAGTGATCCGTCAGACGTACGTGGAATCGATTCTCCGGCTTGCTCGCTTACATTTTGCGAGGCCCGCTCGGAAATTCTGCGAGGCCTCCACAATGGTGCAAAAACCTCGTCGACTTGGCGTGGGTGAACGGCTGTTATTGCCCGGCGCCAGACTTGAGGGACCCCCACGCTAAGAACGATTTCAAATGAAAGAGCACCAGAACCGCAAAAGATATTACGAATTACGGAACATCGCGCAAGCATGTAAAATCGAGAAGAAACATTCCTTGTAAAGTCTATACGAATAAGCGATTTGGAGTTCGTTGTTTTTAGCAATAATTAGAAAAATTTTTATCGACAAAATATATCACAGAAACGAAGAAGATTGTCTTTATATATTTATAGATATTTAAGTAAATGAATATAATCTGTTTATATATCTGTTTATATATCACATCAAGCTTTCAATTGTGTAAAACCTTAATTATAAAACAATATCCATATTTAGATATTAAGAACAAAAGAAATATTATATCCACAATCGGAAATACTTAAGATAAAAAAGAAATGCAAGACAAATGGGTTTCATTACGAGCTTACGAGAAGCTCGTGCCAATTCCCTATTATAGAAAATAAGATAAACGTATAAGAGTTGCCCCTCGAGGGGTGGCGATAATTCTGGCCATGCAGCATCGATCGGTTGGACAATGACGGTAGATAACCTACGCCCCCGCGATTGCGAAGGGGTGGGCCCGAATCACGGTCCCCTCGCTGTCTCTGCAATAATGATCACCTGAAAGTGCATTCCCTCATCTACACGCAACCAACACGAAGACATAAATCCGCCTTCGAAGGGATCGAGCCACGTAATCTCGTTCCAACATCGAAAGCCGTCCGTCAAATCGCGCGAGGCAGATGTGAGGTTTTCTAGACATAATATTGAATAAGAGATATTTCACGACAAAATTCAGAATCGTATTTCAGCGATGAAAAATTGAAATTTCTTCCACGACAATTCGCTGTCATATCTTCGTAACTTTTACGAACTTTTGAAAATTGCAAATTAAATTTTAAATAGAAACTTTGAATGCAATTTTAAGTTGCAGATTAAAATTACGAATTAAAAATTAGAATTGCAGTAATACTTTGAAATCGAGAAAAGTAAAATTTTCTTATTTATAGCCTTGGAATCTCATTAAGAAAGAGCTCGGGCTCTTTCAATTTCAGAACGCATCACGTATGTAAAATACACATCCTCTTGCGAAGATGAAGGATGAGGTAAAAAGAATAAAAATAATGGGATTAATTCGTTCGCCAAGCGACCGTGATGACACCCGTGCCACCACATGTGGATTAGATCTCTTTCTTTCTTGTCTGCACCACGTGTGGATTAGATTGTGTTCTTTTTATTTTGATGCCAAGCAGTGACGCTGTCTATCCCATTTACTGTGCTAACGAGGGATCTTACTGTAGTGAAGAAATACGTCTCTTAATTCCCAAATAATATAAAAGTATTGAATTTTTCAAAAGCTTTGAAAAACATTTACTTTTTATGAATTGCAAAAACAGATAGAGTTATTTGAAAACTAAAGAATCTATATCAATCCTTCGTGATTTAAAAATTCCGGATTGAAAAAAAAATAGTATTTTACGCAAGGCGAACAAAATGAATAATAAAATAAAGTTATAAATAAAAAATATGCAATAGAAAAGTAAAATCAATAAAGGTTAAAAAAATGAGCATTGTTTACAGTCAACAAACCATTATTTCCAAATCGCAAGGACGTCGCAAAATGCGACCTACCACCGATGTTCCCCGAAAACGCACAATACGTCCTTTCTTTCCTAAAATTCGACCATGGCGGCACTGATGGTTCGTAACGATTCATTGAACACGAAAAGCAATGGCGATTCGACAGAGTCACGTATAGAGTACACGAAAAATTACGAACAATGAGAATCGGGCACCTGAACAGCACGCGCCCGATGGTGCATCTTTCTCCTCGCTGTCGCTGCGGATTATGATAATGCTCGTTTACTCGCTGGCAACGCGATATAGGGTCGGCCAACAGATTCGGTGACTAGAGGGGAGTCAACGGGTGGCGAATTTCCCGACGCGAGAGACCTCCGAAAAACAGGGGTGGTGGCACCCCGGATGAGTCATACTTCATCCCCGACGTAGCCGCGGTCGGTGGGGTGGAATGGTGACTAGTCGCCTATCAACCCCCCGTTTTCTGCCTGCGGACGAGCTCCGAGCAACAGACACCCTCGTTCTATTCGCTTCTCTCTTTCTCTCTCCCTCGTTTCGACTCTCCATCGATTCTATCTTGATATCGTTTTATCTCTACCTCTTTCTCTCTTTCTCTCTATCTTTCCGATTGAAATTATATTTCAATCTCCGGGCAATCCCATTGTTTCGGTACGCACTGCTATTTGGCGACCAGGACAACGTGAACTTGTCGTTTTATATAACGGGATACATAAACTTTCATCAGTCAGTGTAAACTTCCAAGGGATAAACTTCACGAATTTTGTTGAGTTCAAGAGTTGAGATAAACTTCAATTAACGCAAGAAGAAACTCAGATATAAACGAGCTGTTTGATACTTCGAGTATGACTAGGGAAACTTCGAGATTGGTTTTCTTGTTTCCCAAAATTTGATGAATTGAATCGTTTATTCGTTTTTATTTAATATTCGTTTTTCGAAAAAGTATTATTATTATTATTATTAGTAAGAAGTTAATTATATTGCCATTACGCGAATGCTGGTATTCATTGTAATTTAATAAATATTTATATTAATGTTAGTTCCTAACACGCTGTCAACAAATTTTACGCGATGCATGCGCCTGATAAGTCCACCTTTCATAATAAACTTTCGAGGAAGCAGTTTGCGATGTGTATCACGCACGAAGCGTTAAAACATTCGTGTCATACGGCCTATTATTCCCGGCTTTTGACAGCAAATACTCCTAACTATTTAGCCTACCGAGCTTATCTACGTCGCTGCCTACGCTACCGCCTGTCTCCAGCGCCTTCCGCGAGTCACTTCCGGCTGATACGATCGTCCAATGAGATAACAGGAAGCGGATTGACGAGATACCGTCGCGCACGCAGCGGAAGGTGGAAAAATCTCGTCGAATATTCCGCTCAGGAGACGTGTACGTTTAATCCTGCCGAGGCGAGGGATCGATGTTTCGGTTTTGACTAACAAATTTCGAGCGCAATAGCCGATCCTCCTTTTCCTCTACCTCTTTCTCCTTCGAGGGCGCAGCTGGCGCTGAATCATCGTGGCCCCTCGACAGCACCTCGGCGTTGCCAAGGTTTCCAAAGTGGCTTCGAGTAACTTATCACCTGCTCTTATCAAGACCAGGATGGCAGAGAGAAGGAGAGCAGGCGGTCACCGGAAAACGCGGAATTGTCGGCGAGTCCTGTAAATGCTACCCACGCGATCCCGATAATCGCTGAACGTATCGACCAGCAACTTCTCCTTCTTTTCTTAATTTCCGGCCGAGTCGGCATGTCGCCAGAATCCGTCAGGAATTGCCCTAGACTGACAATGAGTGCCATTATCGCGTCCCCTTTCAGTCGCGGATTCTTTAAAGAGGACGAAGCTCGATTCTCTTTGAGAGAAAGTTTAAAGAAAAGTCCATCCGTTGCGACTTTTAAGTTTTAATTTCTTAAGGTCAAATATATTAGCAAGTTAAAATTGCAGAGAAATTTTCCCAGTCTTAAATTGTCAAGTTTTATTGCTCTAACTAAGCGATTAAGAGCTAAAAGATTTTCAAAATGTTCTGCGACGTCCTATGAATAAATTAGTGGCATCAGTAGTTCCAAGCAGTTAGATACTATGACTACTAATATAAAGAAAAGATGATGCGTAGTCCCTGCGACCCTTGTGCCTCGATTTTCTTGCATAATTTTCTGATTTATCACCGTGGGCGGCTTTTGTCCCCGTTAAACGTTTGCGTAGCGCATGGACGTTGGTTCACATGTAATTTCGCCCCGAGCGGAATGACTCCGCCAGCAGTTAGTAATTCAAGCGGTCACTTCGGAGGCAACAATGGACGTAACAGTAGATTCGCCGTAATTTTACACTCGAGCCCATTTTCTCGTAGCCGGTTAAGTCCGATTCACGCAACGTTATATTCGTTAACAACACGTTAGGCGAAGCACCCATATGTGAAGCAGAAGCCACATCTGTTTGTGTAGTATATAGAAAAGTATAATTTGTCAACGCTATGTAAGTTAAAATAGTTGCAAAAAGAATGTTTTCAATGAATGAATTTGAAATTGCGGATTTTGATATTTCCAAACGAATCTAATTCACGAATTTCTAACGATTTCAAATGAAACAAAATTTTCGCTGCCACAATATATAATTAAATGAATAAATATATATATATACGGAATATTAAAATTATATTATAACGTCATAATATAAAATAATATCAAGATGACGTTGAAAAGTTGTTGCGTAATATAAGCTTTAGACCTCATGCAGGTTCGAAACGAATGACAGGGGATGAGGAAAGGGGATAACGGCGACATGTAACTGAATGCCCTAACGGTCAGCATCCGCCCCGGCAATTACCTGGAGAAAATTCGATGCTCTCTCGAACGCGGTATGCAATTCGAGGGCGCAACCGTGACAGATGCTGCGATAGACGCGCGCAGGGAGTCCGGCAATCTCGCGGGGAGAATTCGCAAAAAACTGCGAACCCAATGACTGTTCTCGCGTAATCGAGAGGACGCGCGATATGATTGCGAAATTACCACGGGCTCACGAACTATCGATATTCACGAACGTCGGACGCGATACACGCATTAAACCGACCGCCACCAAACGATTATTACGAGCATGGCGAGCGGCCGATAACGGCGTTATTATTAACATTCATGGACGCGTCGGAAGATATGGCGAAGATCACGATGCTCGTTCGTGTACGACCGTTATTAAAGGAGAGTGCATCTCGAACGAGGGGAGACCTCGTACTCTCCAAACCGGGATATGCAAATTTCCACCTTGGCCAATGCACCGCCGTGCGTGAAGAGGTGACGATATTCGGCGATGTATCTTAAATCAATTTGCATTATGCAATTGCAATAAATACTAATTTTACCCCGCCTTGATTGGTGTTTCGATCATGCAGTACATTTATATTTCAATAAGTGCGCATACGTAATACGATATAATTAATACGTATACATCAAGTCTCATTATATAAACAGCCCGATAAATATGTATATTGACGCCGATATCTCTATGCATATAAAATGTCCGCATTTAAGCGATGATTTATTTCAAAATTAATACAGCAAATACTTTTCCGCAAGACGATCGAGTCAATGCTTCGAGCGATCGCAAATCGAATAAAGGACAACGTGGAATCTCACGTACCATTCCCTCGTCTATCGACACGTCTTCCTCGAAGTAACACTCGTCGTCGTCATCCGGCGTCAAAGTGTTAGGAGCTTCTTGCGGCTCCTCCTTGACATCCTGCCTTCTCATCCAATCCATGACGAGATATTTCCGCTTTCTTGAAATCCCAGAAATCGAAGACGTCGAGTCCTTCTAGCTTCCAATCAGGCTCTCAGAGTCACGTGTCTCGAGACATCGCTCTCGACGCGTCTGTCACTTTCGATACTGGCGCGGAAAAAGGGGAGCGAGAAACTAGAGGTGCGATTTCGGCACGGAAAGCACGAATCGGCCCCTCTTATCGTCCATCAGCCACGCTCCGATTACGCGGAAGTTACGCCAGCCGCCACACGTTTGACATTTGCGAAATGTCAGGCCCCCTTCTGCCGGCCGGCTTAATATCGCGCTAACGAGAAGGACACGCTTCTCGAGATTGCGTCCGAGAGGGACGCGATCGATAGTGCACTCCTCTCGGCCTCGCGGTTCGCACGTGCTCCGCGCAGTGCGGTTTGCCGGGGAAACGCTGAAAAACGGCGGACACGCGCCGATCGCTGGTACTCCGGCCTGCACTCTCGTCCGTGCGCTATCTCGAGCTCGTCCCGGCTATCTCGGCGGCGAGCTCGTCGGCGTCGATTCCGAGGACCGCGTGAACCCGGATTGGAAAGGAATCTTAATCGATCTCTCCGGGAAGCTCTTCCGCCTGCGAACTCGACGTCGACGGCGGGTTCGTCGACACGCGTCAATGTCAGCTCGTGAACTTCGGCAACCCGACACACTGACGCGGAGCTGAGAGTTTTGCCGGCAAGACGAAATCGATTTACGACTCTAATTACGAATTTACGTCGGCGAAAGTGTCGTATGCGCTCGTCGTTTCTAATTATGATTCACCACGGTGAATTCGGCCATTGCCCGCAATTTTCCAAAGTCCAGCTGGAGCTTAACATCAGGAGCGTTGGTCGATAGGCGCACAATCTCGTCCAAACGGGGGTATAAGCGAAGGAAACGGCGTCGTTAAAACTGCACGGCGACGACGTTGTTGCGCGTCACGCAGTATAGTTATATATTAAATATATGTATACGTATAGATGCACATACACACACGCGAGAGAGAATCGCGAGATTATGCGAGAGACGCGCGCGCAGTCTCGCATGTGCACACGAGCGAGCCACGGCCGCGGTGCAGCTGCAACTGTGTGTGCAGGCTGGGAATGCTGGAGGTGGTATGGAGGCGGCTCTCAGTGGGCGCACTCGCTGCCTGGTCTCTCTGTTCTCTTTCCCTGTCTCTCTTATTCCATTTCGCTCCCTTTCTCTGTTTCTCTATCTCTCTTTCTCTCGCCCCCCTCCCTCTCTCTCTCTCTCTCTATATTCTGTTCACTCTTCTCCCCATCCCTCGCCCGTTCCCCCGAATAGTCCCCCTTTCCTCTATCTCCCTCTGACTCACCTCATCTGTCCGTGCTCTCTGCCCTGGCTTCTCTATTCACCTCTCTCTCGCTCGTTTTGCCTTCAAAACCCCTGCTGGCGGGGTCTCTCCTTCTCTTCCCGAAGGGACCCTAACTCTGTCTCTGTCGCTGTCATTCCGGAGAACCAGGCGCTCGTCTTCTCACTTCCCCTTTTGCCCTCTTCCTTCTCCTTCTTCTCGAAACGCCACGATTGTATTTTTAATCTTGGAAGATTAAGTTTCCCCCACCTCGGAATGACACCATCTCGTTACTTCTTTCTTTCCTTGATTCCTCTTGGCGATCTTCCCGCTTTCTTTTTCCCTTTTCAGAAACAGCGTCTTCCATATGATTTGTAAAACTTCATTTTCCACTGGTTCTTTTTACCCATCCGACTTGCGTTCTCACCAAGATTCAATTACCTCCAGTCGTCGTTATAATCAAAATTGATCATTTTCGTCACCCTTCCTTTATCTTTCTTCATATAGTCTTCAGCTTATGCCTCCTCACGTTCGCGGCGACTTTCTCTTTTCTTCTCCCTAAATACTCGCATTATCCCATTCCTTCTCGTTCCAACTTGCATTCCAACGTTCCTCTTCCTTCAGCTCATTCTCCTAGAGCTATCTTGTCGCTCTACGTCTCTTTGTTCTTCGTCTCTCTTTGTCCGTAGCTGGTTGGAAAGCAATGGACAGCAGATAAAGCTAAACAGAAGAGAGAAGAGAGCGCAAAAGAAGAGTAAGGAAAAGAGAACGTCCCAATGAGAGGGTGATGGTCGAAGGTTCGTCGTGATTCTTCGTCTCTCTTTTTGCGGCCAGCATCCCCCATAGAAACCTCTCTCTCTTTTGGTGGCTCATCCACCTCCACCATGACGCGCTTTCCCCCTCTGTGAGTTCCATGACCCCTTCTCTTCCGCACGTCGCTGCCATGGGTTCAGGGACGATCCCTCTTCAGTGGAGACCCACGCGCTATCCTGGGAGATCCCACAAGCGGCGGCTTTGTTTTTACAGATTCACCCAGATTCGCGTCGCTTGGGACCTAGTTGACTCGTTGATTTTAATCTTAAATGTATAAACGGAGGGTTCTGACCGTGTAAACAACCGAGTAGACTTCTTCGGAGAAGACACGTCAAGGATGCTGCACGTCAAATATTGTTATTTCACCAAATAACGTTGATAAAGTGATTTCAATTTTAATTCACTAGATCAAGAAACAGATTGTTTCTATTGACGTTGTATAATATGAATTTTATCTGTTTTCAGATTGATAAATTTTAATTAAAAAGTCAACAAATAGTTTTATAGCTTCATTTTGAACGATCAGAACTATAAGAAATTTATTATTTACTTAAAAATTCAGGAAGCATTCTAAAATGGTATTAAATAATCGGCTTTTCCGACGTACGCTATCAAGACACGCGGTAATTAATTACGCCGAAGTATGCAGCGGAGTATGCATAGATCTATCATCACGGTAGGTCGAGAAATTCTCTCGCGCAGAAGGCCACAGCACGTAGGTATCATCTCCCTCTCGCTTTTGTACATACACGGTACGTTGACGCACGCGAGTGTACCTATCGTCAAATCGATAATCGACGACGTCCCTTGGGCATGAAAAACATTGCGTAAGCGACGTTTCGGCGGTTACGCGTCATTACATCGTAATGGAGCGTGGTACATCCCTGAATTTCCTACGAGAAAGGGAGTAAGGATGAACGACTTCTGTTTGCAGAAACTGCTCATCTTTGGGGAATTTCGAGGCTCATAAACGAGCGAGAAGTGTCGTCTCGTCAGTTTTCACTATATAACATTTTTTAAAAATTGATAAATATATTCTCGAGCAAGATTACTATGCAATCTTTTGAGGGATCCACGGTTCAAGTCTCGTTAGTTTCCATAGAGATCCACTCCTGAAGGGGAGAGGACCAGCGAGTCCCAGCAAACACGATGTGAAGCGCTAACCTAGGGTACAAGGTATGTGAGAGATAGTAAGAGCGAAAGAGGAAGAGAGACCGGACGAATGTCCCTGAGAAGGATGTCGCATGAAACGAAGAGAGATGGTCTACAGTAACGTATCAAGTAATTTGTGGAATGCACTTTTAGGACCGATTAGATAAGATTCTAGTCATAGATATTAGTTATTTGTAGTATTTATTGATCTTTGCTATCCTTAGACACTGAAAACATATCTTTTTTCCTCAATTCAATGGCTGATAATGTAATAATATGCATACAATTTAATCGACATATATATATAATTATTTTATAAATTTTAACCTGCTCTACATATTCAGACAAATTTCCGCACAGTTGGTTGAAAACAATTTTCATGTTGTTACAATATAGATGAAGCCAAAAGAAACAGGGTGAACTCATGATCCACAATTTAATAGAGTCTTTCTAATCATATAATCATGTGATGACATAGCACTAAAAAATTTAAAATTTTTCTCCCTTGAAACCGATTATTAGTTCTTGAATTCCATCGCGGTGACTGTTACGTCACTGAATCCGATGCAAGGCAGAAAGAGGAGAAACGACAAGAGGGAGACCGAAGATGAGAGAGAGAGAGAGAGAGAGAGAGAGAGAAAGAAAGGAAAAGAGAAAAGAGTGAGAGAAAGGAAGAAGAAGTGGAAGATGGGGTGAGACGAGAAGGGTGAGAGACGTGATGCTGGAACGTGTGTTAGTCACGGGTTGCCCATAGCAACCCACGCGGCAAATGCACGCGTTATAGGCGCCTCGTACAGCCACGATATACAGGGTGTCTCAGAAGTTAGTTTCTCTGATAGCGAACTAATTAAAAAATGCGAGGATATCGCCGATATATATATTTTTTCTAATTATTCACGATTAAGAGTAAATTTTTTTTCAACCGAAAAAAAGGATCAGGATTCATCGAGAAATCGAAGAAAGGTCCACGATTCCTGTCGCACCCTGTACGTTGCGTATTAAGTTGCGTCTACTACGTGCGTACGTCGCAAGCGCGCGTGCGGGACGCACTCGCGCGTTACGCATGTGTTGCCGAAGTTAATTGATTTCGCCTCTGTCGGCTGGCACGATGTTACCATTCGATCTGGTCACGCAACGAAACCGCGTTATCTGCCGCTAGACGCAGATGCTACGAAACATGTCTGTGTATCACTCAGGCCGCGGGGCGATGCGATAACTCTGATAACTCTTGTGCCTATTCGATAATCCATTTTTTAGATTGGACAGGATATTTTTCAGATATTCAATGGAAGAAGCAATTTATATACTCCTTTTGTGATATCTCTCAATCTTAATAATCAGAATCGTTATCTGTATCTAATTATCTTTTCTAAAAGTATTCAAAGAGAATGTTAAGTCCTTGTTTTTATAAAATTCTAAGACAATACTAGCAGATACCAGCAGATAAACATTTCATACTGAATTCCAGCGTGATTCTAGATAGTTATCTGTATAGATAAAAAAAATAGCACGTAATTTCATTCAATATTGGTAGACACGTCTACAATGTAATAAAAATTTTATCGATGTACTCTTCGATATCCGCGCGAGCAGTACATTTACATGATTACGCATTCAAATATGGAAGAAACAGCATGAAATATTTCAAATCTTCTCAACGTCTTCGCTGCCTTTCTCCCTAACAATCGGATATCCCGCAGAAACGTACGATTGACTTTCAACTGATTTTTCTGCGGCAAATCGATCGACTAATGACTAACATTATAAGTAAACGCAGCGTGGAGTCCGGGGTGACTGAGATGCAGTGAACGTATCAATGCACGCATTATGTTAAGCAGGCTCAGGTAATACAGCCTTTTTTTTCGCCTTGTTCCTTTTGCAAGCGAATCCCTTGCGTAACAAAACTCGCTCGGCGCGGCGAGCCGATCGTTGGACAAAGGTTGATATGGTCGCAAAAAGCAATAAAATAACTGGCTAACTTTCATGCCGCTGCACCCTCGACCTTCTGTGTTACGCTGTTCTTATCGCGATATCTCGGAAATATCTTTATATTTTAAAAGAGAAATATATATTATTTCTTTCGTCGAACTGACCGAGAGTCGTATTTCATTCCGCCGATAAAAATGTACCGATACGCGATATTAATCGTGCAGCGAAAATGTAAGATAAATACATATACGCAAAAGTTCAGATTATTAAATCGTATTTGAATAAAGTCTACCTCAATCGCAATTAAATTGGGCAACTTTATGTAATCCTAAAGAATTGTTCTGAAATTCAACCAATAATTTCAAACTCGTTAGCAATGAATACATTTTACAGTGCTCGATAATTAAAACTTATAAATAATTCGTAACATTTTATTCGAGTTTTAATATTTAGAAATAGTAACGGTTTTGGGGTCTACTCTGTGGAATAAAAAACGCGAAGGCGGCAGCCGGAAGTCGAAAGACAATCCCGTTGCTTGGAGAACGGCAGAGTCGTACGTATAACGAATCCGACAAAAATTTCCGAAGCCACGCATAAATTAAATGTACAATGGCTGTATTCAGCTCAGCGTCTTCGCGCTGACATTTCGGAGGAGGAAGTTTATGTCGCGTATAAAACTCCCTCAGACTTTTCACTCACGTAAGACAGAGCCCGGGAGAAAGAGAGAGAGATAGAATCTAACTGTTATTAACGCGGCGCGCAGCGAGTTGTCGATCGATCAAGCTCGAACCAAGAAAATGCATTAGGCGTTTCGAAAGCCCGCGAACTCGTCGGGAGAGAGAGAAAAAAAAACGATGAAGATCGCGCGGGTAGGTCCTCCCTTTCGACATATCGGTCTCATTCGCACCTATCTAGGGCCTCGTGCCACGAATCCTCTCGTTAGCTCCCACGCTTGCGAAAGAATTCGAGGCTTTCGTGTATCGGGCCCATTCTCATCCCATATTCGACGCTGCAACCGCATTTACATACGAGGCTAAAATGTGTAATGTTATGTAGATATGAGATACTGTTGTTTTGGTAAAATGTAAGAGGTCGGCGGCACCTCGAACACGCTCGTTCATGGCGTGTGTTTTATTTCTCAACTCACGCCATTTCGTTAAAACGACTAAATACATCAAAGTATCTACTATTGTCTTTTTGGCTTTGGAACACGCTGCGCGAGTTAATCAGTCCATAACCGACTCTAAATTATTCATTATTTGATCAGATAGAAATTTTTAAGAATCCAATAAATAATATCATACATAAATAACAGACCGTAAATTATGATATCAACGAGACGGTTAATGTTCGATTAACTGTTCACAGCTGGATCTAGGAAAAGCGACTAGGATCAGTTGATCAAAGCTATCAATGCAATCAGAGACGAGAGATGCTCATTGTACTACATGCTTATGTTATGCGAAATTCACAATTAATAAGGTCGTTCCATAAAAAGCTTATGCAATGCGTTGCACCATCGACGATTATTCCGCCGTATTCCAGCGTTATTGAACGCGCGAAAGCGTCTCATATCCCGCGAGGTACGAGCGTTATTTCGTCAGTGTGTGATGACACTTGTACCCGTTTTCTCGTCTGGGCTTAATTCGGCGCCCGTCACGATAAAATCGCCGAGTCAGTACTCGCACTTGCACCGATGCAACTTTTCCGCGCATCGATTTGAAGAGTGATTTCGCACGCAATCTATTAGTCCTTTCGCTACTAGCAGGAAATTAATAAAAATTGCTTCGGTGTAATCGAGAGATTTTTCTATATTTTTCGATTACTTCAACATTTTCGATCTGAGTATTTCTTTCCGGTTGAAAAAAAAATGCGTTTTCCTTATTCCTGCTTTTCTCAAGCTCCTAGAAACGTGTCGAAACATAAATAAGGATTGCAATAAATTGCTCTTGTCGCAATTCTCCGTACGGAGCAAAATTGGTTCAAAAGACCGCTTATCTCGGCGCATTGGCCGACTAGCAATTTCATTTCTCCCGGTCGACGATTTGTTTTAATCAGGCCGTTATATCCACTCTCGTCCCCTCGTACCCCCGTTGTTCTGTCGTTCACACCGGTTTGCGCCGCCTTCAATTTGCGGCGCCGTCTCTCTGCGGAATGTCTTCTAATAATCGCTAATTAGAGTTAATAGCGTGCACGCCAGCCGCCCGCCGCGTCGTATCGCGTCGTCGAAAACGATTCGCGATCGTCTAGTTTCCAAGAAAATCGACGGCAATTTAATAACGATAATAAGAAAAGAGATGATACGAGAAAGAGGGAGAATGAGAAAGAGAGAGAGAGAGACTACTATTATGGCAAAATAACGATCAAATAGTGATATAAAATAATAATGGGAGACTACATTTGTGCAGCAACAACGTTTATAACTTCATCTCGCAAAGGTTTAAGTCCATAAACGTGATACGTATACAGCAATTAGAAAGATAGAAAGAACAAGAAGGTAATTCTAGTCATATTTGCTACTTATTTATAGATGCATTTATAATTAAAGTGCATTTTGTTTAATTTTCTAGTTAACGTTGACTAATAACGGCAGATAGTAAGAGTACAGAATTAATTTATCCATTATCGAATAGTCTACTCTTGTTTTTATTATCGAAAATAAACGCGCAATCTTTTGGTCATGTTGGCTGCATATTTTGCACTCCACATATAAATCGATATGCAACTCGTTAGCAGCATAGCAAGTATGATGAGTTACCCTTTTTGTTCGTGACGTGGCGGTGTATGATATCCTGATGGTTATTTGGCTGATTAGCTGGAAAGCGGAAAATTTATCGGGTAAAATTATCAAATTAATTGCAATGAATACGAACGAAAGTAAATCGAGCCGTCGGGATGTAAATTACATCTGGCGATCACTCACGGATTAATAATATAGTACCAACGTTTTTGTCGAAACATACCCGCCGTCGGCGGGTGTAATTATAACAAAATTAACATACTAGATGCAGAACTAATTGCGCAATTCGGAGGAAATGTCTCGTATGAGTGCAGTATGCTTTTAACAGGAGGCTACCGGCCTCGACCACCGGAAGGTGAAAAAAAAACCGCGTTAAAAATGAATTGCGTAACGTTACGCAAACAGTACCGCTCGGATGTATAGGGTGCTTTTTATCATACTTAATAAACTTAGAAATAATGTTTCTTAGACAAAAGTCTTTTTCCTCCAACTTTCTAATTTCGATCATTAAACATTTCAATAAATATCCAAGAATTTCTAATCATACATAACGGGAAATCAAACGTTTCAATTAAAATTTTGTTAAAATGAAGTATAAAAGATTGATTAATGTATTTTTTTACTCTAACAAAAAACAAAAAATTGGATTTTTTATCACATGTTTCTAAAACTTTATCCTAGAAAAGAAAAATTGCAACGAACAGCTCGATAGATGGTGCAAAAGCAGTTTTACCGTTTCTTTTTGTTTGTATTAGAATAAAATAGCGTATTTTTGCCTCAAATAATTTTTAACTAATGCTTCGCACGTAGCTGACCGAATAAGTCCTAACAGAGGCTTAAGGGCCATTGACTGGAGAGAGCCTAAATCGCTGTGGCACGATACGCAGGAATGCGCCGGGATATCTCGCGATGCGGAGAGAGAAGACGAAGTGGATAGAATCTCACGGCGGCGCGGGAGGACGAAGAAAAGAGAGAGAGCAAAAGGAACAGCCGGTTAAAAACAGAAAAAAAAAGAGACGCGAACAAAGGGCGGTGGAGGTACACAAATTGCAGCGGCGAAAAAAGCGCACGCGTTCTCTCCGCAGCTCCAATTCCCTCTCTCCTCGCGCTCCGTCTCTTCCCTCGGAATCTCGAGGTAAAACTATTGTCTTTATGCGAACTTCCTTAGAAATCTCGCGATTTGTCTAAAGACCCGGCCTCGCGGGCGACCTGGTTTCGCGAATGGCAGGATGCAAGCTGCGCTGATTAACGCGCCGCTTCACGATATTTTCCCTCGAGAAGGCAAAGTTACGCTTGACAAATTGACAAACGGCTAAAAAGTAATGAAAAAAAGTGCTGATCGATTTTGTTACTGTAGTCGGAAAAACTAATACGCGTTTAGTGCTACGAGTTACACAAATATTTTAGAGTCGAGTGTAATGTCATGTTGAATTTAACAAAAATAGAATATTACAAAGAAAATGTAGTGATAAAATAAAATATAATAAACAGATGTATACAAAAAAATATTTCTCTTGATTTAGAATTTATAAAGATTAATAAAGTAAAATATTACGTTTGATTTTTCAAAATTTGTAAAGACTACTATATCTTCCGATGATAACGTTAAAACTCATCGCATACATATTAATTAGGGAAAAACAATTATAGCTATAAATCTTATCGGATATTACTGCGTTGCGTGGCGTTATAATAATTATCGTGATTAATTCAAAACGAATAAATTATGTATATTGATGCCTCTACCACAATGATATCAAGATTAAATAAATCCTATGAATTAATTCTGTTTTATTGTTCGTATTACTTGCAGATTTTAACAAGAGCTTGTATCAGCCAAATTCCTGCGGATTTTTTACGATGTCCTTGACCGCAGACAAAATTTCTTCCTTCGGCAAGGAAGGCGCGCTCGTCCCGGCGCAAATCGCGCAACGAATATTTTTGCGGTAACGTTCGAGAGCCCCACAAAAAGGTACCTCACGCCCGTGCTCGTTCTCTATATTTATGTGCATATTCATGAACTCATTCTCGCCAGTTATGCATTAAAATTCTCCCTACCCAAGGAAAAAAAACCTTGCCTATGGATAACGGCCAATCAGCGGCTGGTAAAGAGGCTACTCGGATAATAGGAGTCAACGACATTGAAGCATCGTGTTTACCGGCTATAATATTGATTGCAATTAATTTCTATGGATTTTACGGCTATTACGCTCTATACTAATAGAATTCGCTTCAATTAAATTGTTACGGACTCCCCGCGATATCGAAATGTATCTTTGATCCGAGAAAATGATTTTAAAATGATTTTAGATTTTAGAGACAAAATAAATATTTCTGAAAGAGGAGCTCCACAATTCATCGTGTTACGTTAGATTTATTGCCCTCGACAAGTCAATGCCGTTCTTTCATATTTGGTACTTTAAAAATACGATACGATCCTTCTCGAAAAACGACCCGCACCTTTTTCCGGCAAGCGGATGATTCCGAAGAAACGAATGCCGCGACGGTAAGACGGTCCACGGGGAGACTCCGTCGGAAAAAGAGATCGGATCTGACAAAAGGATTTCTAATGGACGCTGGGCATCCCGCGGAACACCTTATAAGGTAAACCTCGAGAGTCGGTCTTTTCGGTCCAGGCAGGCAATACGAGAGAATCCGAGGTGGCGGCGCCAAGGCGCCTCGCCGCTGTCGGATTTAGACCGAGAAAAGAAGCAACGCGATGCTTTCGGGAAGAACGAAAAGAACGAGAGGAAGCGTGAGACCGCGGGATCCAGCATATCGATACCAGAAGAATCGATGCAACGATCGCCGCGCGTTTAAAATTAAAGTGAATTTTTATACGACTTTGCAAATGATCGACTAAAAACGGTCGAATGTCAGGTGTAATCGAGGGGATTGCTGTGTTTTTATTGTCGAGAGCCTTCCGACAGGACAAGCACTGAAATGCTTATCTTATCAGTCATGCTATTGTTGCGAGTTTTACTGTCTAAAAAAGAACGCGAAACCGCTAATTAATCGGCTAAAGACGCACCCCCCTTGACGCACGATGCCCTGTCCGAGTTAAAGTCGTGTAGCGTCGTAAATTATACGGACAAATGCATGCATACAAATACGGCGCGACGCTGCAGCCCGACATACATATGCAAACTCCATGACGCATTCGTATTCATGTATGTAGATTTGAGACGGTCCGAATCCTTTGAGGATCAATCGGCTGACTAGTTTATGCGACGCGATGTTCTTAACTCGATACGATTAAGTTGAACACTCGTGTTTGCCTTCTTGATACATTATCGATTTTGGTAAACAATGTTATTTGATGCAAAAATTTTTAATGTATGGTTAAAACCACCATAAGGAAAAGAAAACAGCAATCATATGATTACAGGTCTTTGATCCCGAAATTTTTGTATTAATGCATTAAACATGAAAAGTTCGGTTAAACAAATATATACGAATTATCTTATTTCCGCTGAATAACTTAGTCTAATTTTGTAGAACAATATTTACCGATAGGCACTCATAGCCTCGTAAAATATAAAATGTATCGATTTTGAAAATCTACGAACTGAAATGTCAATGCAGAATTCTATTCATTTTTATGACAGATTCCGCGTGTCGTCATTTCATCTATTTCTACCTTACCGTATGCAATAGGTCCTTAATCAAGGGTCGAGCGGCGGTCCTCGTAGACTTCGTTCTCCGCACAGACACCAAGCTGACATCCCTCGGTCCCGACACTATTCTCGGCATAGTGTTCGATCTAACTAATCGATACTCGTCTCCCGGATGCCTGCTCCTCTTCTTAAACGTGCCGCACAACATGTTCGTGATGTTGTCCCAATTAAGCTACCGAAACCTTGTTAAATCCCCGTTGGTATCATTCAAGCGAGACCGAATGTGTTCAAACTATCGCACGAGTCTCAGATCGCGATCTCTCGATCGTGAAAATTGCAAACACTAATTAAATATAAACTATTATTTGCAAATATATTATTGCTTAAATCACTAGAACTAGATTATCGAGCATTGTAAAATTTAAGAAGGTCCTTCAGCGAGTCTTTAAGCGAAAGAACCAATTATTAATCAATCTCGATACTACGAGATTTATCAATCACGAGAGAAAAAGACACTTTGCGAACACTTGCGAATTTCTGTCTTGATTTTCGGATGTGCTAGAACTGTTATTGGCGGCAATTAATTAGTTAAAACTTCCAGCAAGTTGAATCAATACTTTCCCGCCAGTTCCTCATGGAAAAGATTATTCTTATCGACGTTATAAAAACAATCGGAATTCACGAGCACAATCCGTTCGATCAGGAAACGTCCTTCGGGCACATTCACGTGAGTTCCTTTGAGTGTAGATATCCGATATTTTTTCTCGGCGGAGTACGACGGCGCCGTCTGCAGATTCCTGCATCTATTTAACCCTTTCGGCCCCGGCCGCACCCTCCACGAATCGACTGGTCCCCTTTGCGTCGATTGTCCGCTCTCTTTCTTTCGCCTCTGGCCGCTCCCGGCTTTCGACGGCTTTTCTTTTCGGTCCTTTTCTGTTTTATAATCCCATGGGCAACCACCCACGTTAACAAGCTAACCGTGGTGAGTTCCAAAATCGTCGAGGTGATCGACTTGAGCCGGACTGAAGTAGTAGCCGGACTATTGGTCAGTCGCGATCGGTTGGAGGTTGTCGACTCACGTCGAGTCCCGATCGCACTGCTCGAAGACTCGCAGCAGGATACTTCCTTCCCCACTACTCCTTCGATTCCCTTCACTTCCTCTCGATAAGTTTCTTTGACGCAATTTTTATTTTCTAAGAGATTCTATCGGATCCCACGCGGTTTATTTCCCGGAGTTACCAAGTGTGTAACGTAATTGAAAAACTGCAAACCTCTTCTTTTTCTTCCTCTTCTCTCGTTATTGTTGCTATTGCTGTCGCTGCTGGTCCCTTTGCCCAATGTGACGGATGGCCCCGCACCTGAAGAGCATCCAGGCGCGTTTTCGGGCAGCTCGATACTCAATTAACGGAATCTCAGTCGGCTCGAATCGCAGTGAGAGCCGAGAGTCGACTGAAAGCATAAGGCTCCGGCTGTAGGCACGTCGAAGGAACCCCACCACGTTGATTTCAACAACACCCGGCACCCGGCCCGACCGGACGACCCGGTCGCGTGGCGCTCGGCACAGATACGCAGTGTCTCTCAAAATCATCTCTGGATTTACGAATCTGTACGGCGCTTCGTCCTCGTTTGCAGCAATCTATTTCTAGCATAGCGGTTTATCGAGAATTTTGATAGCTTTTTCTCAATAATATTTGGAGCTAATTAACTGTGCTGATCAATTATTAGTTTCATTGTTGGTCTGAATAATTAGATAAAAAGTAGATTGTATAAAAGAGAACGGTTTATCGAGTTTTTAGAAGAGTTTAGTTTCCAGAACATCGGAAAAAATTGCTTTTTAAGTATACATAATTTCTTTTAAAATTGCAGAATAATGAATTTAAATTGCTTGCATCAAATACAATAATGTAAGAAAATTATATAATAATTATTCTAAAGAAGTGTAACGTTGAGAACGATTCGTATTCGTTTTAAAAAGAAACAACTCATTAAATGAAAATCTTCCTCAAACATTATTCATACTTTTTCGTTTGTATTTGAAGCAAAAAATTCCGTAATCTTATTGAACAGAGGAGGTTAATAGTATTCTATTTCCCATGAGAAGGATTCTTCGTTGGATAATAACGTTCTCAGAAGTTTCATCTATAAATAAGGGAACCTTGGAGGACTCGTTATGCACGAGAATAATAGTTTGAACTATCGTAGCGTCCTACTTCCGCGCTTATCGAATTTCCAAATCGGAAGTTCCGTTCGGAACATTAAAGACCTTGACATCTAGCAGAACGAGACAGGCCAGCTGAAGGAACTCGATACCTATCGGTGCATCTGCCTTCTCCATCACGAAGCCACTTTTATATAGCGAATACAAGCCTCGGAATAGAAATAATAAATATCGAGTATCCGGCTTTCCGAGAATAAAGCATGTTATGGATAAATAAATTTATATCTGTATATATTTATATCTGTATATATTTATATACAGATATAAATTTCGTGATAATACTATTAAATGTAATAATATTTTTTAAAAACATGAAAATAATATTAGAGTAATAAAATCACTAATTAAAACACGTTTTAAATGTGAAAATTGAAAAACAATTAAAATATTATCTCTTTCGTAATAAAATCGCCACGCCGCGAAAATGAGATAAATCTGTCGATTAAATTGCCGAAGAGCCACACGAATTCAAAGGGAGGCAAAAAAATACACCTGCCTTATATTCTTATATAAGTTCTTACAGATACAGAACTTCGCACGTAATCCTACGTTCGAAGGTCCTTTTCGCAAAGTATGAATATATTGCGGTTTGTTCGACCTAACTCGTTTCGCGGCGAAGAGAAACGTATCATTTTCTTGGTTTCTGCGTTTGATCACGAGTTTCGAACATTTCCTGCGGAAGTCGTGCGATTATCTGTCTTAATGGCATTGACACACGTAGGTATAAGAATTCAACCGCAAGAATTTACACGCAGCTAAAGGTAAACGTAAAAATTTAACTTTTTTATAATCTTGTTTAAATATCATCTCATTGCCATTTTGAATCAGTTGAACATAATAAAAATCACTTTACACATTATTGTTAATCATTTAAGAAACATTAAAATTTTTGTTCTACATTTTGTTCAAATACCTACATGAAAGATATATTTTGTTCAAATACTCGTATGAAAACTTTGAAATTTTGAGAAATGCAACACTTATAATATTAATAAAATAAGAAATTTCTAATTTGCTTATAATCCAAAGTGTCAATCACTATTAAAACAGCTTAGCAAAAATGCCGAATGAAAAATAAATTCATAATAAGAATAATATTTTTACGTAATTCTTATTTAATAAAATAAGCTTCAATTTAATTGAGCAACAAAGAAGAAACTACAATTGAGAGCTATTTGATAATATATCCGGCTTTGATTGGGTTGAGTACCGTGTTTGTGACTAACAGAAAACTCAGGTGAACGGTACATTTACATTAGAATCGATATAAGACGTGCGATTATACGTATAGCACGGCCGATGTGCATAATGAAGGGTGTTTCGCGGCACCCTTCGCCTGCGAAAATGGATGTGTAATTTCAGCGTGAGTCATGCGAGGCCCTCAAGATGGCTAAATAAATGACGTGGCATAAGTTAGCCTGAACTTTCTCAACCGGTACTTGTCGAACAAACTTTTCAACATACATGTCTCGCAAATGTCGAGAAGTTCGAGAGGAAATACTCCGAGAAGCACGTGGTAAATTGTGTATGTAAATTATAAGGTTTGTGTAAATGGGAAGAAATTTTATTTTAATGCTCGTCATTTTAAAGGAACACTTTTGACTAATTTTTACGAATATTTTCAAGCACCGCAAACGATTTAAGCGCAATTTGTATCAAAATTTAATTAAGAAATGATAATTATGAGAAAAAATACTTCAACGTTTTTTTTTTAGTTTTAAATGTTACAAAATATTAAACGGGAATGTATTTTCTATATTTTACTGCTCTTCTGTTTCCTTTTACAAACATCAACTGTAAACATCAGCCGACAGAAATAGATATCTCGCCAGATCCTTCCTAGTGTCGTAATTCGACGAATGTAAATTAACGGAACACATCGTTCTCCACGGAATCGTTCTACTATGGCAAACACGACGCGTTTCAACTATCTCTGTTACGCTGGCCGAAAATTCAAAGTGTCGCACTTCGTCGACATCATCCGGTTCTAATTTGTTTCTAAAGTTATCGCTAGATATAGACGAAGGGAATTCTAATAAAACACCACAGTTGAATACGGGAACAGGCAGCTTAATTTCCGCGTTCGAAATGCTTCGCACATCGCGTGTTTCGCCATGTTATAGTTTCACGTTCCTAATCTTCAGACTCGCGACACCCAGAGTTTTAAAAAGTATAAGAATGTGTTTTTCTATATCTATAATATAAATTTTCCCCAATTTAATTTTAACTTGAAATAAATAATATCTAATTTTAATTTCTCTTTCTCTTCTTTCTTTCTTTGTGGATGCATCTTTAATTTTTCCTTTTATTAAAAGTAATTATGTATCAGCTTCATTTTTTTACATAATCGAATATTCGCGAATTTAATTTCTGAAAATTTGAGAATCTCTGAACCCCTTCAGGTTTTTTACCTGAAGGATACGCATGCGCTGCGACCGACAGATGTTTCCTCCTCGCCAACTGTTGCTCTCCACGTTCGGGAGAGGTGAGAGGCGAGGCTGCATCTGATTTACCAAAAGAAAAGAAAGGAAAGAAAAGAAACGAGGGGAAAAAAGACGGAAAACTTCATTGCCCCCGCGTCCTACATCAGCTCGTGCTCGCCCTTTTTTTTGTCAGAGAACCTTCGGAGGATGTCCAGTCACATGTAGGTCCACTCTTATTCCGCATGGATACAATTATATCATTAGACTCGATAACGAGTCGTTGATAACACGTAATGCATTCGTGTATGAAATTGAAACTTAAACCACATTTTCGCGATAATCGACGCAAGACACATGTTTCTCTCTTCCGATATTTTTCACCTATTTTTTAAAAGAAATTTATAATTTTAAAATCTATTTTTTATAATTTCCTCAATTGCTATCTCTACTATCATAATTCTATTTTCTTTTTTTCAATATATGAAATTAGAGAAAATTGGCAAACTATCTTAGGTGAAAATTTTTGTGTCTTCCTGAAATCGAAACGTCGAAATGCGAAAAGCCCATACGCTCGATGGGTCTACCTTCGTTTACTCCGTAAGAAGCCGTGAGTCAGAGGAATCGGCCACCACCTGCCCGATCGCGTCGCAGCAATCGCGCAATTCGCATGTAACATCGCGCGTTGCGCTACGAGATTTATCGCGCACGCGGTTAGGGCCGACGGTAGGTCCTCCTTGTAGCGGCTTATTAAGCGGCGGTAAACCGCGCTGCGGAGATCCACGCAGATCTTGGAACCGGTCACGACGCGCGCGTATATCAGCAACGCACCTCTCGGCATCACCTGCCGGTCGTTTCGCCCTCTTCCCCTTCGTTCGCTTCACCTGATCGTGGTTCTCCTGCAGCGGGCACCCGCAGACAAACGGACACCTTCACCGTACCTCTTTCGTGGCCCGGGCCAATTATCCTCTCGTTATACTCTTTTTTCGCGATTGGCCTCTTAACGACATCACGCGGATTGTGCCTTACGTTCGGCAATGAACGGATCCTAGAAGTATCTAGTAAACTCTTGTTTGTTATACTGTTTTACGATAGCAAAAAATAATCAAAAATTTATTTATTTCATACAAAAGGAGAAAAGAAGGTGAAGAATTATTATATGTATTTTTAATTCCACTAGATCGTAAAATAAACATAATTTATAAAAATTAAATGTTTCTTTAAACCGAAAATTTTATATGTATATTCTACAAATATTATATTATTATATATTCTCAATTTTTATTTTTTTCTGTAAATAAAATATTTTAGTAAAAAAAATTCTGCTTTATATTTTCACTTTCATTCCTACACTTGATAACTGATGACGAATCAAAATTCATTTAATTTTAATTTAATAAAGTCGTAATCAACCTCTTCCTTTGGAAAAGATTCGATTCGACATCACCCTTTCTCATACTCGATATATTATCATTCTTATGACATATTTTAAAGAAAAAAAATTCACATTTAAATAATACGCGATTACTGATTATCACAAACGATTTTGCAAAAGGTGCAATAATCTTTTTCTTCTCATCTCTTTCCCCTTCCCTAGCAATTCTCTGGCAAGAGTACCACGAGTCCGCTTATAGTCACGAGCCTCGTGCCTGTCAGGCCTGTCCTTCGTTCTCGTTTTTTTTTCATCTTGCTCCTCGTCATCCTCTCCGTTCGCTCGCCGATGGGCTATACGGCGTTCAAATCTCGGTCCTCGAGGGGGAGGCGATTGCTTAACGACGCCAACCACCTGCCCCGAAAAGAGGAACACGTGCTGCTACTACGAGGCAGCTGCAACCCATAGGACGATGGATATATGCGCCAGAACGAAGCTCGAGCTGTTCAAAGTGTTGAGAGCGCGAAGCTAAAGGATAAACCGAGCGGATGTACTCCCCCCCCCCTTCTTGATCAATAAATTGTCATATTTTATAATTATTAAGAAAGAATTTGTTTCAAAAAATCATAAATAAAATATATTTTATTCCGTTATTTTATTCCATATCGTCTTGTTACGATTGTACATAAATTATATGTATATATGAGCAATACTCAACTATAGAATCCTAAATACTGATTTCTACTATGTTAATAATTATGTTAATAATTATGTTAATAATTATATAATGTTTTAATAATTATATAATGTTAATATGGTAATAATGTTGTAACTATGTTAATAATTATATAATTATATTATGTTAATAACTATGTTAATAATTATATAATTTTTATGTGCAATACAACACGTAATAAAATAATTAAAATTTAAAAATTAGATATTTCTTTTTCGTTCATCATTCTGAGTAATTCTATAATAAAAATTCTCTTTGCTTCTGAAAAAGATACAAAATTTTCAACGAAGGAATATATATATATATATATATATCTGGAGTGGAGCAGAAATTAAATTTATTCATTCACACGGAAAATGCTACGATAATATCTTACGTCGCATGAGATTTATCTGACAAGATTAGAGACTAGCGCAACAGATGGCAAGTAGGACGCGTGACTGAACTCACCACAGAATTTTTGTATTTCGCTCGCTTACCTCCATTCGAGATGTAAAAGAGAGTTAGAAAATTAATTTCAGTGCTATATATTCATTAATGTTCTAATTCGTTCACTATTACATTATTGATGTATTATGATACATCCAGATCATATTACAATGTAATAAATCAAAAACAGATATAGATAATTTTTATCCTTACATTATTTTCAATACAGTTAATTTTATATAATCACATATCAGTTAACATTATTTTAATTTATATAAATTAACTTATTAGTTAATATGTCGAGAATAACTTTACTTTAGCCTAAATTTTATTTAAAATTATTCTTTTCATTTCACCCTAAATACACGTAAAGCACATGATCAAAAAAACGAAATTCTCAGATCTCTCGGCGATATTTTGTCATCACTACGTAATTTTTTCCCCGCCCTTTTCCGAGCATCCGCTTTTCTTCTTATTTTGCAAACGCATTAATAACGGTGCATCTGACCCCGAAAGAGAAACTGACGAAAACAGAAGCCCTGAAGAGGAGACGCGGAAATGAGGATCGCTTTACGGCACACGATGCTCGAGGATGGACGTGCGGGAAGAAGGTCGGCCAAGCTACACAGCTGCCCTTAGGCACGTGCATCGCGCCGCTACCTGAATGATTCTCTCTCCTTCTCTTATTTCCCGCTCTCTTAAGGCTACTTGAAAAGGGCGAGCTAGTTTTCTCAATAGACAGGAAGAAAAACGCGAGTGACGTGCACTGCATGATGTCGAAACAAGTGAATAGGCTCTGCTGTTATTCATAATTTTACAGCAGAAAGAACATCTAACACAGAACTGTATAACTTCAACGAGCAAACTACTGAAATAATTCATTTAACCATTTTCGCGTCTCTTTCTACACATGCAATTAGAAAATATTATCTGAAAAAATTAAAGTTTTTAAAAGTCATAAGTGACCCTGTTATTTTTTAAAATTGAAATTATAAACAGTTTTTGATTTAACATAGAATTATATTGTTCCTTTATTACTTTTTTTACTATTTCCTTTATTACTATTATTATTATAATAAATTATTCGTTTATTAAGATGAATAACGTTTTATAAGCACTCTATTTTGCATAACTCTATCTTGCTCTATTCAACATAATAATGGAACACGATCCTCTGAGCACATAAACGGATCTGAAATGGAGAACATTTCTTTCCAACGTAATCCTCTTTCGCTACTAATTTAATCTCTAATCGATAAGTGCTACTTGATTTGACTTCCCGAAGAATTTTGCTCGAGTCGATCCTCACGAAGTGTATTCGTTATCGTATGATGGAGTCTTGGGAGCACCAAGATCAAGAGGTCATCTAATTTCCTTCTCCAGGCAATGTTTAGGCTTCTCGAAAGGCATAATTGCGGCCAAGGGTCATCACTGATGGATCTGTGCGATTTAAAATTGACGATAATCTCGGGGGCCGCTCGTACACCGCGTAATACACAACCCCGATCGATAATCCGATAATTAGCCTTTTTATCCTCTCAAATGGATGATCTTTCGCGTGTGCTTCGCCCCATAAATAGATGTGTAATTATTAAGAACTCGAAATTGTAACGGGAAAATCCAAGCAATACTTACTGCACAACAGAAAAATTATTTAAGGTATATCATAAGAAGATTGTTAAGAGCAGGATTTAAACGATCCGTTACAACAATTGACAAAAATAGCCTCCACGTTTTCAGACTCTAAAGTAGGTATTCTAAATGCAACGTGCGCCTAGAATCCCTAGAGTTTCTCCCGATCAACGAAAGAATGGCGAACAAGTACCATACCGGATACAACGATATTATGGAACAAAGACTCCCATTGGCCCCGGTCACGATTAAGGATAGCCACGAAGTCCCGGCGCGGATGCGGATACTACGAAGCCCGCATGTTAATAGCGACCGGAAGCTCTTAACCATTTGTCTATTTCGCCGCGAGGCACGGCTCGCCGTTCGCGCTCGCCCCGATTTGCCCTCATTATACGAACGATCAAATGATATAATGAACGATTTAGCCTCTTGAGCCTTATCAGTCTCTCTAATGGGACGTAGCTTGTCATGTCGTACCGTGAATTCGATAATTACAAGTTTGGAACGGCTGCCGCGGGATTGCGAGACTTATCCATCAAATTAGTGAACTGAAGAGCGGTCGTATTGCTAACTCTGCGGGTTTCTGATGAAGATGCATTTTTCGTTTGCGGTACGTTATGTAAAAAAAAAAAATAATAAATTGCTTCTCATATGTTCTCTTCATGGAAAGTTTATACTCGTGCGATAATCTCCACATCATCAGAATGATCTCATCAGGATCTTATCTACTGACCATTTTTCAATTTTATTTTAACAAAATTTCAATTCTGTAAATTTTTTAATAAATGTTAATCGCTTCTCGTTTAAATACTCAACATTGTTACAATCTCGATGATCTTTGTATTAAAATTTTATTCTCCCAAAATGGTTTTCCTTAAAAAATATTTGGTGATATTGAAATGTTTTGTATAGAAATTACTGAAAAAAATTACTACGGGACTATCGAGACTTTTTTATTGAATATTATTATTTCTTCTCTGATGAAGATATCAGCTCCACACGTGTTTCAACTATGAAACCATGAAGAGAGAATATGTTAAGGCTGAAACCTGCATTACCAGTATCGAAGCAAGAAACCGCCTGTTGTCGGTAACGTATGCAGCAAAGATAGCATAGTTTTCAAGATAATCGTTCCTCATGAATACTAGATGACGTAAGAGACATTTATACAACCGTCAAAGATAACGCAAATATTTAAAAATTATTTTACGACATACTGCCAGAAAATCTACGCAATCATCTCTAGATTAAATAATTTCAGGCGTTCACCTAAATTACTAATTGAAAAAAAAAAGACAAACGAAACCTCTTTAAAAATTGAGAGATAAATTTAAAAATTAAAATATTTATTGCAGGAATAATTTATCATAGCAATACAATCCGTAAAATAAATATCAAGATAATTAATAAACTTAAAATTTTATTTTTAATAATTTAACTTTCATTGCAAAAATGTATTGATTGCAATTAAAGATATATTATAATAAAAATATGCTAATATTTTCATAAAGGAAGCAATAAATAAATTGATTACTTGTTGTCTTCATTATCGTTGTCTCCCAGATCATTACAAAAACACAAATAACACCATTTCTCCAAATTACTATCTATTTAATTCAAATTCAGTTCTCCTCATAAAAAAATCAGCCGATTATCTCGCGGAAAATGACATATATCCAGAGATAATTATGAATCCATGGACAGATGCGTAAGAGACAACATGATTGCGCTGCGCGCATTCTGAGAAAAGCTATTATGCAATTTAGTGGGGCACAGTAATTTCGTGTGTGACGCCCCGCGCAAAATGCTCCTGTCCCCGAGCGGAATGTAACTGCAAATTGGACACCTCGGTACGCGCGTTACGGTCCGTCCGCGAATCATCCCAACGCGCGTTTCGCATCTCGATGGAGAACGGCCAGCCAATGCGCACGATGATGCTCAACACCGTAACGCCCTAATCATCACGAATAATTCACAAGTGTAGCGACGAAGGAAAAAAAAAACGAAAAAATATTATTTCCGTAAAAAGGAGAAGGAGATCATAAAAGATAGATATTCTCTACTTTATGAGCTTCATCCTTCCGCCTGGCGTATTCTATTCAATTTAAATGCGCATAGTTTAATAATTAATTCAACTGAACTTTCCGTCTTTGTTGAAAGTAGAAAACGACTATATGTATATATTGTTTACTTTTCTCCTATTTACTGAATTTTTTATTTTATATTAAAGGTGCGCAAGGATAGCTACGTTTTAAATTCTTAATTTGAAACTTTGGAGGATTAATCTCGCTTCTCGGTTTGATTAGTTTGTCAAAAGATGTTCTAAAATTAACGATTACCCGGATTTGATTAATAATATTTTGCAAGATGTTTCAGAGTTCGGTTTCAGCGCTCTCTCGAATGTTCTGTGGCCACGTTGGGGTCAGCGACCACAGTTGCAACGTTATCCGTTCCGCGTTGCCAGGCTATCGATCTGTACACAGGCGCCTTGACCGACCTCCGATGCATCGCCAAGTGCAAGTGCAAGCAAAAGCTCCCTTTCTCCTTCTCTCTTTCTCTTTTTCTCCCTCTCTCTCTCTCGCGCGCTCTTTCTTTCTTGCTTCTTATGTCCCAGAGCGATCGCGATAAAGAAAAAGTGAAAGAAATAAGAAAAAAGCAACAGGGCGAAGAGAAAGCCCGGACAGACGATTGCTTGTTTATCATTCTCAACGCGAAGCAATTCGTGAAACGCCACATACTTACATGCGCGTAAGATCCATAGGAATTTCATATCTCATACATCGATAAAGACTCGGTGCTGCAGGCGTTATTACTCATCGAAGTGAGCATTCGGCGATCATGTGATCGCGATGACAAAGTTCAGCTAACAAACTATAGGAATGCTAGACAAGTGACATATCATCTTTCTACAAGATCACTTCAACCAGCTTCATTTCTCGTGAATTTTCAGCACTTGTTCATAAATGACTCAAGAAACAAACAACGAGCGATAGACGCAAATATAAAGATAAGGCGTATGTTTGGCAGAATTTAGGAGTTACCTGCCAATCGGTCATTCACTCTACATTTACCCGATCGTCGCGATTTTAACTTCCTGTCCTCCTGAAGTAAACATCGCGTGATGGCGGGGCAATGACACCCAATTGCTCTGCTATCGATTCGCCGAACCTTCGCCGCGAAACGGCCAAGTAGAAGTGGATGTGCTCGTGCACGTCTACTCATCCATCTTTCACTGACTAGACTCGATTCTCGAGTGTCCATTCCTCGTGCCAGCGGCTTGTAGAAAGGTTCAAGGTTACTCGTCACGGTTTCACTTTCAGCGAATACTTTTACCCCTCGAGGACGTTGCATTCGCAATCAGATCAACCACGATTGTAATTAAGATTCTCGATTCACCAGAAATCGCGGCTGCCGTGGTGAGACTTGAGATATAATTCCTTCGAGGAATTATTCCACTTTTAAATGACGTTAAATTAAAGCCTGTTGAGCCTGACTAATTGTGAGTTTAAGCTCTGTTCAGCGAATATCATCAAAAATATATCAAGAGCGACTTAAAGCGAGTAGCGGCAAACTTAAAATAGATGAAAAAACAGTTTATCTAATAAAATATTCATTACAACAGCGTCGTCTAATAAATCTGACGTACGCGGAGTTTTTCCAACTTGGTAATTTCTCCGTTTCGTGAAATGGAGTTGTAGTCTTGAAAATACAAGCTACGCTCGAGAAGACCTATAAACTCGTCTGTATGCAAAATAGGAAATACTCAACAGGTACCTCGAGAAACCTCGAGAAAAAAAAACGAACTCGCTATATAAGTTGACAATATTAAAGTTTTTAAGACAAGGTAATGTGACAAAGATTTGTTCCAAGTTCCTGAAAATCTCGTTACGGCAAATAGCAAAAAGAAAACGAATGGCGAAAAAAAAAAAGAGATATCCGCGGAATAACTTGGTAGTTTTTGCGGATTAATCTAAAAATTTCGTCATTGCTCCGACAAAGCTAACCGAGCGGGAACTTTTACAAGGTAAATACGCGAACTTTTACTGTTCGGAACTAAAGACAAAGGAAATTCTCGAACTTCGTAATGACGTTCCGTGGATCGTCCAGTAAAATCGTACCTGCAAGCGCGGCTGAAAGTCGCTAACACAACTAACAACATAACAGAGGATCCGTCAGGAAAGCGATTATCCGCGATTTAATGAAATTAGAGACAGCCACGCGGCAGACCACGAGCCTCTAGGCAGGAAGTGCTAAAAGCACTCAACAAGAACGGACATTGGTCTACTCGCTGGACAAAGTTCGCATCGCAATCACTCGGACACGTCAATTGTCGATAATTCTGTCGTTTCGCGTTCACTATTGCGCAAATCACAAACTAAAAAGATATATAAACAATGAATCTACTTGCTTCTACGTTACATCAAAAAAGTTTGACAAAATTATATAAGTTGAGAGTTTTACGATTAAATTTTTAAATGTATAAAATTTTATGATATTTAAAATATAGTAGAATATTACATTAAAGTGTGTTATTGTTGCAATAATAAATAAATGTTGCAAATATTATATAATATTAAACTGTTATAATGACAATTATAGAAGTAAATAATTATAGAGTTAAACGTTTTCATCTAGATTTTATAAGTTCATAAAATTTATACTTTTCAATTTGATTTATGACACAATTTATTGATAGTTGACGGTTTATACGGCTTCTGTTACGTAAATTCTACTTGTCAGTATATTCCATAGTCGTTGACTGTACTTAAAGTCTCCAATATAGAAACAGAAACACGCATGGAGACACGTGCACACTTTTCAAGGAAGTAAACTCGCGTCAGCGGCTTCTCGTGCGAGCTACTAGCGAATCATTTAGACCACGCGTCAATTGACACCAATTGAGAAGCGCATACTCAAGAGAGGCAGTTAGTCAGCTGCCTCTTCATTGGATCGCCTCGTCTTTCAACCTAATCAGATCGAAATTTCTTGCCTGACATCGATTCTACTTCAAGTCTCCAGATGTCTCGTATCAGAGACGTTTAATTAAAGACGTCAAATTGGTATCACTGTCTACCGCTTTATTTAACGTTTAATGATTACTTAAATTAGATCCATTACTTAAATTAGTATAAATTAGTTGCTGCGAATATAGAGTTTATAATTAATCATCGCGTGCGCAGCCTAAGATCGTGTTATTTATAATTGTTTATTTGAGTTCGCTCTACATATCATTTACGATTAATTGCCGTAACGTGCAGTAATATTTGCAATTTCGAGCAGCTCTTAGTTATATATGTACTATCTATGATTAATTGGCAGTATTACCATATGCCGTCTATGTTTACAATTGTTTCCATTCAGGGCATTTAACAATGTGCTGTTTACAGTGAATTAATATATAATACTGTTAACGGGATCCGCTTTTCAGTTGCTGTCGCTGTATAAAACGTTCATAAAAAGATAAAATTTATTTCTCCAATTTTCTTCAGACATTTCGAATATTTACGATTGTTTCACGGAGCGTTTAGCTGCCTACACGCTGTTAGCACAAACGGCGGTTGCTCGCGGGTTCCTGACCGTAAAACAGTTAACGAAGAAACCACGTGAAGAGAAATATAAACTCACCACAGTCAGGCTGTCCAACTCGCCGAGCCACTCGTTCAGAAGCTGTTCAGGATCTGTCTCGTTGTCGCTGTCCTCGGCCTCTTCCTCGTAACGCTCCATGGCGAGCCAACCGTCCGTCGAATCGTTTTTCCTGCACAGAAAAATTGAACTGTCAATTCCTTTTTCAAAGTATTTCCAACAAGGCATTATTTTAAAATCTGGAATATAGATTTCTTGCATACAAAGAGTACAAAGAGCATATACAAGAACTCCTCTATATCGCAATAATTTTATTGCATGAATTTAAAATCAAACGCAATCGCGAAATATCGGCACAATAAATTTGTGGAGATTAAACCAACTGCGAGAAATTTGGTAAAATAACAGGAGGTTGCTGATAAACGCGACGCTTTCACCGAAATTGGATTTATTTTATGAAACAGAGAGTTTCTGATAAAATTTGAGCGTTTTGTTTCTTCAACAAAGCGGTACGTTATCAGTAAATTTGTACCAAATGCGTACCCAATTAATTAATGGATGTAGAAATATAGACAATTATAGAATTGGTGAAATTGTGAAAACGCAAGAAATATTATCGCATAATTCCGCATGATACGTCGCCTTCGCTTTGCACTCTATGCAAGTATGTCATCGACAAATATGTACCGTCTACGTAATATAGCTTTGTTCGCTCGAGGGTAACTTGCGGTTACCAGCTGCGATGGCGTAGAAATGTTGACGAAACATTTAGTAGGAGTGTTGAACGGGCCTTGGCCCGAAATTCCCATTAATGGGACCGCGAAATTGTGATCGTAGAAACGCGAGCGGCATAAATGTCGCTTTGTCACAATTCCTTTTCATTAACTCGTATAATTGGATATACTCATGCCGCAAATTGAAACGTGGAATTCCACTTCATTGTAATTAGTTAACCCTGGAACGCGTGTTTACGATTGTCTTGCTTAAGATTGATATCTTACTGAATATGGTACCAATTAAATGTGCAGACATATTCATTTAAGTAACAATTTGACCCAGCCAAATTTGACATCAACACGAGATTACATATAAAAGCAAATAATATCTAAGTAAATAAAAATATTTCACAATTACCTGTGTGTAGAAATATTAATTTAATAATGTATGCAAATGTTGTAACAAAAAGTAGATACAACATAATTCATAATAGAATAATATTTTGCTATATTAAATATACTTTGCAGTAATAAGCAGGTATGTTATTTTCCACTGAGCGCAATGCAAATATGCAAAATGGGTTAAGGTGAAATGTCATGCATTCCGGGATTAAAAACTGCAGCCGAGTTAAATGTCAAGAATTAAGCCGTAATTACAGACGGTGCTAACGAGACATTAGATTAATTTGTCGCAGCCGTGCATCGCGGTCAAGTGCGCGCGACGCCATTACGGTAATGAAAATTAATTTAATCGTCCGATTGTCTCGAGAGAAATCAACTCATTGTGCCCCGCGTCCTCCCGCCCCACTTTGCACTATTCCGACAAAACGCATCCCCCGGTTGCGGGGCCATGCACTTGCGCACAGACCGGTCCTGCGTTGCAACGATTGCAGGTGGACCGTATCGATCCCGTTAATTCGATTCTCGTTAGGCATCAATCCGGGTAAATGCACGCGCGCGATTGTTAATTATTTCGATACCGTCACGCCGTAGAAATGCAACCGTTTATCTCCGCCCGTCTCGCTTCCCGTCGAAGGACCTTCGGTAGCAGCAAGATCTTAGCGCAGCTGCATAGTTCTGCGATTAGGCAATCGCAATTCCGCGATATCAGTAAGAATTTCTGTCGCAAAATATTACTTCCTGCAACGCGAAGAACTTGAGACTAGAGAAGTTACAAAAATATTCCTGTTATGGAAAACGCAAAATTTCACGAATTTGGACATTCATAATTACATTACACTTTGACTGACAAATGGTTAATAATAAAATCCATAATTTTCTACTTGTTGGACAGAAGAGACGTAAGAGACTAATTCCGATATAAAATCGTCCGTTGCAGCGGACAATTCTCATTTCTAGCGTGTCATTTTCACGTGACAGCTTGGAAAAGGGTTGATGTTTCAAGTCTTTGTGGTAACGCGTGTGGGAAAGTAGCAGCGATCCGTGCGGGTCACTTTTAGATAGAGCAGAACACCCGCGGGTGCGTGCCCGAGCTGAATGGCGCGTTGCTGGACGGTTTTGCATAAACACGCCACGCCGTGCCACGCAGGTGCGGTGTAATCGTCTCGCGGTCGGGACGGAATAGCGTTGCATTCCACCGAAGTAGCGCGAAACTGCGCTGCTAATTGCGCCAAGGAGGAGCCAGAGCGAGAGAGGAACGGGTTTACGGTGCACTGGACGAGGTGTCCTTGCAAGGCTTACATCGAGATAGAGCGAACATGGTAGCGCGGATCGCGGAACACGCGCAGCAAGGACGGAAAATGCGCGGCGACGCGACGCATCAGCTTGCCGGGCGATGCAGCGCTTTCTTGCTGCCGGAACGAGCGTAGAAAATGTCATACTCTGACACTTTGCGATCGTTCCGTACTTTTTATCCCGAAGACACGTAAAGGCTAATATATGATTTGATAATGACTTTCTCTTCTGATATAATACCTGGTACCATAATAAATTATCTAACTATATTGCATCTTATTTGTGTAATGAAAGTTGAAACAAGACACCTGAGAGAAATAAATACCTCAATGAAGCATTAAAACATATTTATATAATATCATATGATAAATTTTTTTAACTGTATTATAGTATTGCATCTGAATTTCATACAATTTAGATCAACAATTTATATAATATACACATTGCACATTGTAACGTGATAAATTTTAGAATGTAATTTATCACGTTACTATTTTCTCGTAATATAGTTATTAATTCGAATTGTTATAAAAGTATAAAACCTAGAAATAATAAATTTGTAAATCACGCTGTTACATAATTATCAAAAATTATAGAAAACTTTTAAGTTTCTAATCCACGGTTTACAGAAATTCTAGTTTAACAGAAAGAAAAATATCGAATAAAGTCGAAAAGTTAAGAAAATAATGCGAGTTGATGGGACAACGTATTACGTACATACAGCTACGGACTAGGGCTGTCGTGTGCGTGCATGAAACATAGACCGAGATATCGATTGCTCGATTAATAATGCAACGGACAGACAAAGCTCTCCCGTTTCTCCAGCAGCGGCGACATAACCGATGTTGCAGCTAGACGGATCACGACGGCTTGTCTTTCAGCCGAAGAAACGGGTTCCTACATCGATAACGAGGCGCCTCTTCGACTATGCACGGTTCATCCCTCATGCGACCAGTGTGATCGATCGCGTCAGAGTAGCAAACAGCTTTATTCAGACTTCAATGAAGCAATCATGGAATAGCTCTCTAGCGCAACTCGCGCACTCTTCCTCTTATCACATGCGATTCTGTGAAAGAATTACAAATCGATAGCTAGTAACACACGGTTCGATTATAGATATTTCACAAGTGGTAGAAAAATTCAGGTTAAAAATGATAAAAGAAGATAACTTCGGTAGAATCCTTTGAAGCACCTTGATACAAATGTCTATCAAGCTAGAATATAAGCACACACGAAACTTGTGCGTATGTGGATATTCTAGCTTGATAGACATTAGATACAACGATATTATCTACAAATATCAAACGAGATATCACTATAACGCTTGTCAGTCGCTAGCAGCTCCGTTCGACACTGGGAGCGTTTATCGTCGAATTAGCGATATCGCCTCGTTCGCGAAGGGCGCAGCAGATACGAATGAGTTACCAGAGATCCCTTTACGAAACGAGTATACTCGAGATATCGTGAGGATCAACGCGAGGGATGAGCTTCTTGGCGAAAGTGCCTCAGGGACTTACAGGCGAAAGAGGCAGTAAGGAAAGGAAGAGACTGTCGTCGAATCGACATGTCGATATAGGATGAATCATAATCGAGCAAAGCCGATGCAACGCGGAAACATATCGATACTGATCAAGATTAAAAGATATCCGAGCCGATACCACGGAACCAGAACAGCCAGTATCATTTAGTTTCAAGATAATAAAAGGGAAATATGATATGGTATGATGAGATATGGAACATCTCGTTCGTCATTTACAAACCGCATTACTTTTTTTAGTTGTATACCAATTCAAATAATAATTATATGCTTTGACATATAACTCCATCAAAAATATATCTAGATTATGTAAATATGCTAAGCTATGAAACAGAATTTTTTATGATAAAGTTCATATAATTTCTCATAAAATTTGATTAAATTTGTCTGCGTAAATAGAGTAAATAATTAATGTAGTTACGATTTAATAATTTTATTATAAATTAATAAGCATTCATATTAGACGATAAATACAAGCGGTGTTTGTAGGAAGAGTTTGCGAGCGTCTTACGGTCCTGTCGGCAATGGCGGAAGTCACCCTTGGGAAGGATGCACCGTCTTTCCTTGAACCTTATCTCCTCTTTCACGCAGGGTCCTCTCCGTGCAACGCCCCGATTCGATCGATCCTCACCTTCTAGCGTTCGCGTTCAGATCTGCCTTATGGAACACAAGCTTGCCCCGCCGCAAAGAAATTCCGCGGACACGGAAACGAGGGTCGAGAAAACCCGGAACGAGATGGATTCAACGGATCTGCTTCCGAGGGTGCTCGAAGGTTGTTCAATGACTCACGTGTATACTCGGGGAAACCCTCCACCGACCATTCAAAAGTTTCTCCGAAAAAGGATTCGGGAGGGATGCGCGAAGCCCCGACAAACTGGTCGCGAAATTAAAAAGTGAAATAACGCACCAAAAATGTTATCAAATTTCCATTACATATCTTATTGTTATTAACTAAGTTTTAAATTGAAATCATATTAAAACAAGTTTACTTGAAATAAATTTTGATCATTTATATGCATTCCTATGCCAAATTTGTTGAACCATTTATAATTATTTATAACCTAACAGTTATTTATATCACAACAGTCTCATTAAGGGAAACTATTGCAAACTGTTTCGCACAACTTGTTATATTTTCAATCGTTATTCTCGGAGTCTCAGCTCTGCGAAACTTCGCATGTGCCCATCATCCCAGAATAAAACGTTGACGACGCTATCGTTTTTATCCGGCGAGCCGAATCGATAGCCGCTGCTCCAGAATAGCGGTGTAAGCACCAGTTATGCCATTGCTAAATTATTCACGGTCAACTCTTTATCGTCTAGATTCAAAAACTTTTCAAAAAAATTCGTCTTCGCAGCAAATACAATATAGATTCGAGCAGCAAATACAATATCGATGCATAATGGACGCTACTTCGGCGACGGTGTCGCTCGATAAGTACCGTCGTTGCCCATGGCGATGCTAAATAATACCCCAGCGGTTTCGTACCACCTTCGAGAAGCTACTGTGGTCCGCGTCGGGAGAGCGATTAAAGACAATTTGCACGGAGCGACGCGATTGTCTCGGCACGCGAGGCACGCGCCCGGAAACAGATATTAAACCTTCCGGATTGTTGCGTGCCGTCTGCGAGAAAAGGGACGCGCAGTTCATCGTGAATTAACAAATAATTTCATTTCTGTGATATCTATTTATTGGATCGCTGAAACGACGTCAGTTTTTACGGCGAGAAGTTCAAAGAGCTTATATAAATAATCTATTAAATAAAATGATTTTGAATATTATTATAAGAATATTTCTCTTGTCAAGTTTTCTTCAGCAAAATAAAAGTTGTTACTTTGGAATTTTAATTTAAAAGTAATTTCTTTTCCTCATTATTATAGGGATCTACTTGTTCCTCTCTTTTAATATTTCTAATATCTTTGTAAAAAAAAATCTAACATTTTTGCATTTGTGAAAATACGTGACTTTTGGAACATCCTATACAAAAGCATCATAGTAGATAATAACGGTACCCTTAATACGATAATGTCATCTTATACAAGCAACTAGTGCTATGTCCAATATTTCACGCTTCACACAAGCGACGAGCGAAAGATTCCGGCGTGTCAGTCCACGAACAATGTTGCGATATTTGAATTACAAATGCGCGACGCATGCAATTTGGCTAGAAGGTATCTCTTCACGGGAATCTCCCATTTTCGCTAACAACAAAGATGTATCGCCTATTCTGAGATTATACATTAACGTTTATTGCGGAAGTATTACCGCCAATTATTTTCATAGTCATTATCAAGTGTTTTCATGATGTTTTTTATTATCATCATTTATTCTAGCAAATCGCTAACTAGTTATTACGTGCATCCACAAATTATATCCCTAATGCATATTTATATATAAAAAAAATTATATATTAACAGCATTCAGTAACATCAATTTAATTAAAAGTAATCTTGTTAATTTAATAATTAATAAAACATTATTAATAAAACAAATAATATTTTATTAAAAGAGCATGACGTATTTGAGGTTGGCTGTGAAGTTGATCGAAAATGCGAATTTTTACTAAATTGATATGACATTTGATTGTCCACAATTTGTTCACATTTGTCCAAAAATAATTCTTTTCTGTCTATCTTGCAAAAAAATGAAAAATAAGTAAAAATTGTACAAATTTTATTTTGGAAACCCCTATATGCGTTTTATTTTAATTATAATGAATTTTTACTGTAACGATCTATATGCCCTAAAATACAGAAATGTACCAGAGAGATAAAACAGAGGATATATTGCTCTCTCCTTTTTTTTACCTAGAAACGATTAATAACATCGCGCATCGCAGTATTTTTTAAACTTTGGAGACTTTAAACTGGCGATAAATACATTCCACAGAAAACTTTCAAGCGTCGTGTATCACCGACAATCTTAGCTGAACGAAACATTTGTCATCTATGATCAAATCAACACTAAGAATAGTTATGATGTAATATAACACATATTTAATAATTATAAAATAACTGATAATGTTAACATATTAAATAATTCTTAATGATAATGTAATAATATCGAGAATTATTAACTCTTTTTAATAATTATTTTAAAAAATTTTAATTTATAGAATTGTTATAATGTTAATAAACCGTGATTAATTGGAAAGTGATTAACGAAGAAAACGCTGTTTATCAAGAATATATCCTTCGTATCATTTGTTAAGTATTTCTATATGTGCGTGCGGTAGAAATAATATGTGCAATTCTTGCGCAATATAAGAAAGTGCACAATTCTAGAATTAAATGAAAAAGTTGCGGCTCTACACTTTTACAGAAAACAATAGAACATCGGTATAAATGAGGGTCTGTGAGAGTTTCGCAAGAAATTAGACGCGTTGAAATTTTATCGATGTGCCAAACTAGTCACATATTTCTTTACGTATAAAACCTTTTTACGATTTTCTTTTACGCACAAAATTGTTTCTATACAAACAGAATTAAAAGGAGAAGGAGAATTGCGATTAAGCGTCAATTAATGTCCGTGTAATTAAGGATTACGGGAAAAACGATTGTAAATAAATTGTATACAGATTCTACGTCTCTCATACGCTCTCTTCCGTTATCTCGTTGTTTCGTTTCGATGCACTCCATATTCGTACGTTCCCCGCCGACTTGTTACGCTCTTCTTCCTTTTGTGGCGCCTCTGACGCCGCGTTACGCACTTTCGCGATTCTCCTTCTCGACGGAGGACGATCTCGAAAGAGAAAGAGCTCTGCCGAGCTCGGCAACGAGAGTGGGACAGCGATGAAGTGAAAGGAGGAACTACGGGAACAAAGGGACAGAACAACAGACTTGACTCGCGGAAGTACAATGAAATAAACGTTTGCTTGCGAAAAAATCGACCTCGAACTCCCTTTAAGTCCCAGATTGAGAACATGCAGTGTTTTTGACTGCTTGCATGATTGAGGATCGCAATTATAAAAAAAATTCATATAAATTCCCTACAACCTCGTAATACGCTAAATAAATAATTATCTCTTCTTTATATAAGCAATACTTACAACAATAAAATTAACAGCTATAAATTTTGATAAGCAGATAATCACGTATAAAACAAAATAATTTTTTCCTAACAATATTAACTATTATTTTTCCGTTAAATTCTTAATAAAAATCATTAAGCAAATCTTGTAACGATTATTAATTATAACGTCAATTATTAATATAATTAAAACAGTTTGCGAAAATGCCAAAATTAGTACGAGACTGGCCGTGTTTTTTCGGCATGGCAATGATTGCTGTAGGATGTTGCTTTCGTGCATCACTTGCGAATGCAAGTCCCAAAGGCACGAGTCATTCATATTTTCCCTTGTTAATAAGTCAGCGGGTATCTGGCTCATCGGAATCGGCATGAATGCCAAGACTGTTCTACATCGCGCGTTCCGACCCGCCAGGCGATGACGTCGAATAACGGCGGCGTCATGTTTGCGCTCATGCTGCACCGCAAACGCGCTCTCGCAAAATACGACATGTACGATATCCGGTTTCAAGTATCGATTGCATTCAAATGTTTTTCCCTTCAGATTTGCTTGTATTCTGTCACTATAATCGTACGTAAACTCGAGACTCTTTTCCATGTGAGTAAAATATTATTGACAATAAAATTTCGAAAGAAAAAGAAAAGCTATTCATCAAACTATTAACCGCGCGAAACTGCACGGAAGTTGACTGCAAAGCGTAGAAATTACGTTAAAATTTATCGAAATTGTAATAAAATTGCAACAATAAAATAAAACGAACATTTTACGAATTTTTTTTTCTCTCTATTTTTATGATTCTATAGTCACACGGCGAAAATAATCTTCTAGACATTATTCGGGTGTCTCAGACTGACGAATGAAAATCTCCCTCTTCGTGATTCATTCGAAAAATAATCCGATCAGGCGGTTGCAAGACGTTTCGCGGAAAAATCACAACGTTGACGGCTTTTCAGTAGCCATGCCTAAACGTCGCTCCAGAATAAGACACATATGCGATATTTCCACGAAGAACAAATCATACACATCCGATCCAGCCTTTACCAAGAAAAGCGCACGAGATTCTATAACGAGAGCAGCTTACGTTACGCAAGAACGACGAAATAATCGCGTTGACTGTCATCGCCCGACTTTCCATCACATCACCATTGATCGTAATTTTAAATGAGCTCTAGTGGCACAATTTATTTTCAATTAATTAGCATTCCGTAATCAGCAAACGAGCATATTATCAATACGTATTCATCCATATAAAATATAGTTATTTCTATGATCATCCCGTAACGATTTGCATTTTAATATAATCTATTTAATATGATTTATGTGCTAAAGAGAATTACTAGAATTAACATATATAATTCCAAAATTTGACAGACACTTAAAGTGAGATAGAATCAAAATACAACAAGATAAAACGACTAATAATTATTACACTATTATTACATGCAGACACATTTAAACATATCAAATTAATTTTCCGCGAAATGCTATTCTGACTTATTCTGTAAATCACTAAAACACGAACAGAGCGGCGAAAATTATTTAGATATGTCACTTTCATACGGTTTATGTGAGTTTGGTATTAGAGGATGGTAAATCTGTCACGATCTTCAAAGCGAAAGGAGTCGCGCATGGGCGATATAAACGTAAAGTACAAATACATGGCTCAGCAGGTCGTGAATGAACGATTGTCGAGACACATCGCGCGGGCGGGTAACTCAATATACGGACAATCGAGATGTAACGTGCCGAGACGCGCCGCCAATCGTGAATGACTCTTTGTTCGAGGCAGAGGATCCGTTCTGGTCAGCGATTAATTTCTAGGAGGAACGATAGAAGTATTACTTTGTCGTTGTGTACGATATTTGTCCAATTTTATGAAATAATAGCTGCGCGTTTCCACTTTTCGATAAAACCTTTTTCGAAATAAAGCACTTTCCCGAAACAATGCATTCGTAAACAAATTTTTCCAAACCAGCAGATTGAAGGAAAATCGTTCGTGATACCTCAGTCCATTTTTTATTTAGCCCACTATTACCGTCCGTTTACAGAATCCATGTAAACACCGAGGTGCGTAGTTATCGAGATCGTTAAACCGATTTTTAAATGCACGATAGTGCGAGGAAGCAGCGAGCGACCAGGTAGCGTGAATATTTAATCCCACGAGGGGGTTAAATATCGCGAGAACGGTGGCCCGGCATCGCGGAAAGCCGCGGCTGGTATTTAATTGCGAGCGGGATCCCGCGGGAGATAAAGGAAATATTTCAAAGCGCGCCAGTGGGTCCAATGTCGCGGGGAACGCGATTCTGCATTCGCTCGGCGCATCCGTCCACCCCTCGAAGAATTTCCCCAGGCGGAGCGCGGCGGCAGACGAAAAACGAAGAGAGCGACGGAGAGCGCAGGCGAAGGAGAAGATCGTGGAATACAGGAATAGCTGCGCCATACGCGGACTACCGTCCGCGCTGTACCGGGTGTTGCCGCTTCTAAATATAGAATTTCGATCGCGTTACCCGCGGACTTGACGAGAGCCGCACATCCGGTCCGGGTATCCTGCGCCTTGCCTGTTCTCAAGAACATCAACTCCCGACTCCGAGCCGAAACGTAAACGGGGTTCTAAATCTTATCTCGGATGTGGGGGACCGCGGCACTGGATATATCTGGGTATATAATGCCGCGTCTCATCGTGCGTGCGCGCGCGCGTTTCATCGTTATTCCGTCGATATCTCGTCATACATGTGTATTTAACGATATCAGGGTAGAGATACCTGATTGCATTTATTACGAGAGTCGATAACGAAACCGAATGCTACACGATTAATATTTCCTTACCTCGGGAAAGATACTCGTGTAAGAGAGTTAAGCTTTTCGTAAAAAGCCATTAAATTCATTTATAAAATATTTCTCGTTCGTTCGTCGTTCGAGACCAAGAGTTCTCTTCGATTCGTTCTTTAATCGACTTACACGTAGAGACGTAATAGATACTAATCTTATTAGTTTAATTTTCATTTCTAACTTCCAGGTTTAATGATACATTTATCGCCCCTTTCCAGTGTCCACATTTTTCAATTATCTCAGATAGCTTCAAAGGTTAAAGGCTTCAAAAGCAAAAGAAGTCTAAAGCATAATCGAGCCGAACCCTCGTTTTTCGCGGCCAAATTTCTCCGAAAGGGAAGAAAGGAGGGAAAAATCTCTTTTAATGCTTTTCGTACGCGACCGCGGCGATGTTCTTTAAGAAGAATTATGCATAAAGTACAAAGGTAACGCTGCGAGGTGCGTTGACCCTCGAAATCGATATTTCTATTAGGCTCTGTATCAGCGTCCGTCCGTAAAGCTTTGTAGTCCTGCTCTTCTCCTCTCCCGTTTCCTCTATCGTTTCATCTATCTCTTTCCTCTTTCCCTCCCTCTCCCTCCTCTCTCTCGTTCTCTCTGTCTGTTCATCTGCCTCTCGGTCTCTCGCTCGCCGTATGCGGTGCGTTTGCACGAATGCCCGTGTTGCGTGACGAGCCGGCTTTGACGCAGCCGCAGAATCATAGCCGCGGTAGAAAACTCTTCGGCCAAGACCGCTGACCTTTCCTCTCCCCGCGGATTCAGGATATGGAAACGTTTCGAGATCGAGGACTTTCTAATCCGCGGATATATCGCCCGCAATTTTCCAGCAGCCATAAGAAGACAATCGATTCTCGATCAATATCAAAATAATGAACTCTTATAGACGATCTCCTTGCGATCAAACTCTAACGATAAACATCTAGTATAAAATTTTTCAACGAAATATATATTTATATATTTCTTTTAAAAAATGTAGAAAGTTATTTTTGTAGGAAAGATTATTAACTATTTGTGATTCCTTTTCAATTAAAAAATCAGTTTGCACTCGGCACTTTCTTCATATTAAACATTTCTTTTACAATAGATTGTCGTTTTCGTTTAAATTGCTAATAGCTTCGAAACAAGTTTCGCTGAACGATGGTTCGACACCAAATTGTTGAAGTTCCCGTATTTCTCTGCATTTCTTCGTATTCAGTCATGCGCGGCAATATTTCCTACTCCCTCAGCACGCATACCCTGTGTTTCGAAATGAAATACGATTGATTAGTGACACGCGGAATACACACATGAAATACACACTGCTATATGTAAGTGAAATTCGACTGTATCGGTACGCGCACGGCGGAAATGACCTCGTGTAACCGGCGATATTATCCTAGCGTTGTGTTTTCACGCACTAACACGCGAGAATGCACGGTACATGCACGGCGCCGGGCGCTCTTAATGCATGTACGATTTTCGAAGCGTATCAATTCTACTTCGCGTCCAGAGAGCCGCGTACACCTCTTCATCAGATAATGGAATCGACATTCGACCCGTACTCGAGAATGCACACTCCTCGTATCTGCGATACATTTTTATCTAACGCGATTCAATAAGCTGAGATCTGAATCGAAAGTGTTGAAGAGGTCGATATACGGTGTACTCTCGATAACGTGATCTGTACGAATTTTTTTTTTATACACATTACGATTCTATATCGCCATAATTTGTATTTTTAGGATAAAATTGAAATTTTTTAAAATTTCTTTTACAGAGATACAATTATTGCCTATATTTCTGTCGATTTATATTTTTGATGATTAAATTACTCTAAAATTTCATATATACTGCAACGCGCATTTTTTATTTTCATATTCGAATCTAAAAACGGGAGTTTCATTACCGAATTTGCTACGAAAAAATATAAGAAATAATTTACTATTTCACAATATTCCATTTCACAAAGTTTTACTAACTTTCCTTGTATTTGCTAGCAGAAAAATAATATTTATATTCAGAACATTTTTTAATAAACATTACTTGTATTTTTCAGCGTAACGAAATATACGTGAAGAAATTCAATTCGCGAAAGATCGTCCTGCGGGAATCCTGCGACTGCATAGAGACACGTTCTTTCAGTTCCAATCAATGTTCGGGTGCATTCCTGGCCTTATTTGGCCGTCATTGTGCTTCCCAAAGGGTTCCGCGGTACAAATAAAATATCCTCGTGAAAATTCCATATAACTTCTCTTGAGATAAATTATTTTTTTCATTTAAGAAGAAATGGAGTACATATCAACAAATTATAATGACGAAAGATAAAAATCAATTTTAGAAAAAGCTTTCAAGTTTTCCATTTTTTGTCCACCGTTTAATAATTCTCATTTTAATCTTGATTTAAAAAACTAATCAATACCAAAATATATGATATATGATAAAAAAAGATATATTGCATGTAAAATTAAAAGACTTCTAACGTATTCTATATTCTAATTATAAATGACAATTCAGTGTATATCCTATAAACTTTGCGCGAACTGACGCTCTAATTCTTCATGTGGAAGTAACAGTAGAAATCCTTTCATCGAAATGTGAGTGTCAAGTGAACGCGAAGTGGGTCATTGTTGTAAACTGAAGAAGCGCGCGCACAACAAAGAGTCAGGGTCGCGTAAAAGATCGAGGGGATCGTCGATCTCTCCTCGAGCGAGCATTTACGCACGGACGAACCCGTAATAGCGCATAACGTTCTCGGACAACTTGCGGCGATCGAAGCGGAAGACAAGAGGAAACTAGGAGACGGAGCGAGATGTACAGGCATACGTATATATCTGTACACTTAAGAAGAGAGAGAGAGAGAGAAAGGGAGCGATCGCAGGCAGGGAGGGACCGTTACATACGTAACCGCACTCTAAGTGCATCGATTGCAGTGCAAACGTCATAATCGGATTCCCACGCAAATCTCAACTGCCTCGGACATTATGCGAATGGGATTACTAACGCAGACAATCGCGATGCACAGCGAGTTTCCGCCGGGATCGCGGCGCGAGTGCACGCAGATGTTAACGATCTCGACTTCGGCTGATAAACGAGATATGTAAAATACACTCCGATTCTTGGTTGTCATGTAACGTGACAATAAATAATAAAACTTATAAGCGATTCTTGTAGACTTGTTTTCCTGCGTACATACAACTCGAGAGTCGTTATAAATACCATTTCCACAATCTAAATCATACTAATTTCTTCAGAAATTCTAGAACTATAGCTAATTCCAACTTTTTTAGATAAAATTGCTCTTTATGATGTGACAGCCTTTAATTTATAACTGTTACATTATTGCACGTATCTTGAATTATATAACGTTTTACCGTAATGCAAAGATTATATTAATTTTCTCTACTAAATTATTTTTCTGACTTTAATTATACAAGAACACATGAAAATAAGTAAAATGTAACAATTTTCTTAATAACAATTTTCGTAAGGGAATTTTTTTACAGAATTTTTTTTCATATTTATCATTTTATTTAAAGACTGCAACTGATGCTAAATGACTCTCATTTTAACTCATAACGTACATGCACAAACTGACATGATAGTACTAAATGACTCTAAAGCTACGCATTTGCATATTAAATGCAAAAATTTAATATGGAAAGAGAGATGTGAAAAAAAAAATTAAAGTAAACTTTAATAAATTATAATTTCCTTGAAATTTTCGTTCCCTGGAAAGTTGACATAGGAAAGCTACGAAAGCTTCATCAAGATCATGGACTTGCAAATCTCGGCTATTGCATTACGTGCTCATTAATTCCATCGTGCTCGTGGCAGATTTTCCGCTTAATTCACTTCATTAATCTCGCTACGATCGAACAAACGGTATAATTAATACTACTCATGTATTATTCATTGTTGTAAATCGCCGAATCATATACTCATGTCTACACGATCAGAGATACAAAAAATTTTATAATCTATTGTCTTCAAGTATTTGCGTTATGCAAATTTTATGAAAATTAAAACATTTAATTACATGTACACAACCAGTACCAGTAAGTATTCTTTTCTCGAGTATTATTTTTCTTAAATAAACAAAATCATTCTGATTAGTAAAGACTAAAATATCTTTCATAATTATTACTCAATCGTTCTTGTTGAGTCTTCTCGATTTCCGGTCTAAAAATTACAAAATATAGGTGATAAATATCGTTACTTACAGCTAAATGTCATGGATATTTATTCTTCGAATGAGTCAAATGTGGCACCAAGGTAATCGAACTTATAACGACCGTCTGGTCGATGATGTCAGAGCGAGAAACAAGAGAACGCTATCGCGGCGTAAATGATTGCGATTCCGAACGAGAAAGCGTCGCTACCTGCGGCGAGACACGCGGTGCAACTGCAGTTGCAAGTGCGCTTGTGATAAACACCATGCGATACAGAAAATAGTCGTCGAGCGACCTTTATCAGTCGCGACATCGTGTGCGAACGAACGGCAGGTTCGACGAGGAGTCGAATGTGCGAACGCCAACTTCTACAGGTGCGCTCGTAAACTTTGCCTCGTGTTATAAACAAGAAGATAATGAGCTCACAGAGTAGAATATCACGAAAATATATCCAGAAGATATAGATATCGCTGATGAAGAAGTTCATTCGCGTTGATCTAAACTATTCTGCCACCGGTGCGAAAGGCGGAGTATACGATCATTCATTCACAAACCTCGATATCGTTCCTTTTCATACCGTAAGTGCATCTTAGCGGCGGTACACTCCGGTACTCCGAGTACTCGCTTTACACGCGCACCTGATCCACGTGGGCGCCGTAATCGTTTCACTGATCGGTTTCCGCCCACGGTTTCCACATCTTGTTAAAAATAAGAGTCGAACGACTCGCGCGCGTGTCGTATACGATCACCATGCCAAAACTGGCGGCAGGCCAGATTTCTAATTTTGAAATCACATGGAAGGCACGATTCCGGTGTTCTCGCGGATTAACAAATGACCTAAATAATGTATATTAATACGATATTATATTTTAGTAAATGTTTGAACACGGCACTCTTTATGTTTGGCAAATAATTTTTATTAATTTTTAGCGTTACAATTAAAAAAAATTTTATTCAGCTTGTTTATCAAAAAAATGAAATTACCATTTGATGTATGAAATATATAGACTTTAAAGAGATGAAATTATTCGTTCCACAAAAATTAATTCTTATCTCTTTGAAATAAATTTTAATAATGTCTTCACATAATTCAGATATATTTATCGACAATTCTTTTAATACATTTTTCTGTATCATTTAGTTTCTTTCGTTTTAGATTTAACGTTTCATATAACTCATTAAGTTTTATGTATCAAAATTTAAATTGCCCATCCTCTCTCTCTCTCTCAATTTGCTAATTTTTTAGTCAAATAGTATACTAATCGAGAAATTAAGAATTTGCTATTTTTTATTTACATACATTTTTCCACATTTAATATTTTTGTCTGATCGCAAGATTTGCTTTAGATTCCTTTCGCAACGTAAAACTTTGCATTATGAGAAAGGTGTGGTTTCTAGAGTGTCGGTCGGTAAAATAAGCTGTTTTGGAGAGCACGAAGCAATTTCGTTTCTGAATAAGGATGAGTATAACTCGAAAAACAGATCTTCGCGTTGATGAGTAACGTGTTCTCGGGTTTTCCAACTACGGCTGTATTCCATTCTCCCTGCATGTTTATAAACCTAAACTTATTTTCTCTCCTCTTTTGCTCTTCACGTAAACCCAGATTTCTCTATTACAAACAGACAAAACTATGATCCCTAAATTTAATTATAATAATGTAGTATTTTTTAAAATAAGAATTATTTCGCGATGTCTGAAAATGAAACACTGGAATAATAAAAATTTCGCTACTGTCTCTTTTTTTCAATTTCAAATCTGTAAAAAGACAAGAAAATTTTTTCACTAAAAAAAACTCTCTCTAGCTATTCATCATTCCATCTCTCACCCTGGTATTTCGAAATCAATAGATACCCGCCGGCGGCGTGACGAATGTCCAGCGACGTAACACAACGCGTACCATTGACCTTTTACACCGGCACCAAACCGGCGCGGCGGGAGTGAAGTAACGACGAAGCGAATCGCCGTCACGGCTCCAATTCAGCCGATAACGAAGCGCTGATTATCGTGGGACGGAATGCATATTGCCAATTGTAAAACCCTTCTTCTCAATGTATGTATTACGTGAGAAATCAATGCATGTAATCATGAATAAATATTATGCTAGTTTAATTTACTCCATCAGAATATCCCTAACAAAGTTTAGTTTAAAAGATGCAGAATTAACCAACAAATCATGTAAAATGTATCTTATTCTTGATCTAAACTGTACAATTCGGAAATATATTTAACATTTTAATAAATTTATTGTTTCTTTAATCTTTTCCTTGGTCTGTTACCACTCAATAAAAAATAATTATCACTCTTGTCGTCGTTGTTACGTCAAGAACAATTCCGAGTATAGCGCGATCACGCGACGCTTTTAGACGACACTTAGACGACACTTTCATTCCGTATGTTTATTGAGTTAGAAACATTTATTTACTGTTGGCAATGTTCACAATCAGTAGAACTGGATTATTAAGTGCGGTCTCGGTTAGCCGCAGTCGCTACGTGCGCAAAGAAAGCAAATAAACGCAAAAGCCGTAAGGCAATCATTGCCGGTGTGCATTGTTAGCAGACGTGATCTGTCTGTCGCCTCTGCGAACGCTTGCATTACGACACCAGTCGCATTCTCATGCTTGGAATATTGTAATCCGGAGGATAAACCATGCGGAATTTTCGCGTATAAGCTTGAGAGGGATTAGCAGGATTTAGCAGATGCAACTTGCCTCAAAATTAGAATATAACTATAACTGCACATAATTACATTCTAGTTCTAAGCGAAGAATTAATTGAAACAGAAAAACGTTGTCGTAAAATAAACTATTATTAAATATTGTAAATATTAATAACACACAAAAATTAGGATATATTTATGATCTTGCTAAGAATTGTTAGACTCAATTTCTGAATAAGGACTTTTAATACCAACTCTTGTAGGGCACAATCATCCTTTTATGTTTGGGGGATCGATCACGAAATTATCGTCATTCGTAGCCGAAATTTCTGCCTCTTGCTTTTATACAACCCTTCACTAATAAACTATAATTACGTAAGAAGTCGCAAGTTCCTGTTTTTCGATCAATTTCGTGTCGAAAAAAATTTAATTTTGCTGAATTATGAAAGGAAGAAAATAGAATTAGGATCCACTCTATGATTTCCTCTATTCTCTGCGATAGTTCGATATCATTACGTATTTGCGCGTTCATTATTGATGGATTATTTGCACGTGGCGGACAACGCGCGGCCGAGAAAGTGACGTGTTTGACGATCCGATCGATGAAAGACCGGCCACCATAAACGATTTAACATCGGTACGACAAACAAATCACCGTCGGAAGTCCGATAATGCCGATTGACGGCATCGGCGTAGCAAACATTCGTTCCGCGGCTAATGGCCACCCGTCGACGAACGTCGGGACATGGAACACGCGCGCGTTTGTCGCCCGCGATATTTAATCACCGCTTCAATTTAACGTTGCGCTTAATTATTCCCGAACGACCTGTATGAAGTATGAACGTGTTTTTTACGTTTGGTGTTTTTTTACGCTTTCTAAACGCATTCGACCTCCGGCTGCAACGCTTCGAAATCCCAGTCGTGCGCCAAAAGATAAAAAAAAACAACAAATGCCAATTAATTAATCCCGTATCGCACGCGATCTGATTGACATATGCGACATTGCGTTTCCATTGCGATGACTCGAAAGAGATATCAAATTTAATTAATTTATCTGAGTATAGTCCTGTGTATAATTTACTAAATATTGTCACTGTCATGTCAACGTCACTACGGTGAGAAGAAAATTGGCGTATTTGTTAAAAGCGTATAATACGATTAAATCCTTTTCTCATATGGAAACATTTTTAAAACTGATACAAATCACCGGTATCGAAAATCCATGTTTAAGATTCTAAGCTTAAAAATTAGACAAATATATATTTTTTAATTGTATAAAATATACTTCTTTTACCATTATTAAACTATTGATAATTCATTTGAAAAGTGGGAGAATTTTAATCTACACATTTCTCTGGACCAAGCATAATGCAAGTAACGCGAAGAATTATCTTTTACTTTTACTATGTGAACGCTTCGTGACACGTCCAACCGAAATAGAAATACGAGTTTACATGACGCGTCGCGTTAATTACGTTAATTGGAGGTGGCATCGTTCCGCATCGACGTTTCGCACAGCATTTTGTTTCATTAGACGTTGGCGCGATCCTTCCCGAGTCTATAAATGCGGCCTGGCTCGGTCGAGCTCGCGTCAAAGAGGACAATCTCAATTTGAATTCTCCGACGTGAACTCACGTAGTTTCGCGCTTACGCGTGCGGAACATTAATTTCGCCTGCGATACAGCGTTTCTCACGCACAGCTGACTACGGGCACTACACTTATCATACGGATCGAGATTCGCTAAACGTTAAAAACGACGCGGTGTTTTTTTGTAAAAATAAATTGTAAATATTTTACTCGTCTACTATCTGCTGCCATTTTTGAGTGTCTAGGTACTGTAATTGTGATATCACCAGGCGTATTAAAAATTTGGAGAAAGCCTAATGGCGAGCCTTTGAAATCCCTCCGTTCACGATCAACGAAGCCTTCGTAACAAAGACACCATGCGACACGGTACGTCATATATTGCATTAGGGTAACTTTATTAATTAAGCGCGAGGGGTAGACGGGAGATACGTATTTTCCCTACGTCCATTTGTTCCCTCGCTCATTCGCGCGGTCGAGGAATGTCATCGGATATTCCTATATATCATCGTAAGCTTCCAATTTACCGGAAACGGAGGTGACACGCGATACCAACGGAATTTCTCATTCCATTTTCACTCATCGATATCGAGCCTATTACTTCCGGTGAAAAATTTCAATTTTTCCGTGAGAAACGTGGTAGCCGATATTAATCGGAGAAATCTTTTTTAATTTATTAGATATTATCGAATTTATAGTTCAACGTGGAAGAGGAGGATTAGCAACGAAAAGCCCAAGGCTTCGAAGTAAGAAAATAGTGTTCTTTGAGAGTTCATAAATAAATTCTCTCCAAACACAATATTTCATCGAAAATATGGACTTCTTGAAAATATTTTCTCGGTTGAGAAATGGCCGTGACAAAACTTTCACCGAACTTTGAACGAAAACGAGTTTATATTGTCGGTAAAAATAATGTGTGTTGTACGTCGTAGATACACGTTTTACGAATATTAACGTTACCATCCCGTCTGAGCATGCAAAACAGCAATCGTCTTAAGCTACGCGTGTACATACGCATATGTAGTCATCGCTCGTCCGAAACCACTTCCCCTCTCGGCCCTTTGAAATGCAGATACAGGCGGACCGAATGAACCGTTCCTCTACGCATTTTACGCAGAAGCGCACTTTTTGCGCGGGCAAGCGTCTTTGATGTAGCGAGCAATTTTTATTAATTAAAGAATATAAATAAGAAAGAAACTTTAATTTTTTGCTATCCTACTCCATCCAAATCACACACATGTATATGGGTTTTGTTCTTGTTCTTCTTATTTTTAAGTTAGATTCTATTTTGCTGCCATTTTTCTTCAAATATCACTCATAAAGACGTATGTATATAGATGTGCGTGACATGTAAATGAATGTCCACAATGTATATTAAGCTCGGGGTTTTCTAAGCCTAAATGATTGTGTGGATCAATCATCCCTACAGGACAAGTAACATAAAGAACGAAATCAACTCACGACATCTTCAACAAAAATTATGTTACCAATTTTTACGAAATCTTGAAAAAGAAATATTTTTTCTTTAAATTATATCAAAATATAACTCTCAAATTATGAAACAAATTTCTATAATACAGATGCAAAATACAGACAAGAGGATAGAAAATTTTTTACTATACATTCATAAAAATGTATTTTATACATCTTTTATCAAGATGCAGAAAGCATTTCTTACAAACAGATTCATTTTATATCCTTTATATCTCTTTAGTCATTTAATGGATTAGAAAGCATCTTATATTACTGCCGTTAAATTTTAAACTGAATGCTCCGATTTTCTTTGGCGTTTTTCTCGTGAAATTCATAAATTTCTATTTCAAATTGGAAAAATGCGAAGATCATTCATTTTACGTAAACACACTGGCCGAGTTATACAGGCGTGAACCTTTTCGCTTGTCAGCGTCAACGTCGCGCGACGACTTGAGTGCAATTGCATCGCTCGATTCGAGCGAGCGTCACGATGTTTGCACACCGCATTCCGGCGTTCTTTCAACACTTCGTCTACTAACGAGCGGCGGTAGGCGAGGGGAAACCAATAAGTCAACGAGGGCGATATATCCCGCGCGATTTACCTACTAACCGTGGTCGGTTTTTCTCATATTAAGAAACCTATAGCTTTCACATTAAAGCGTGTGCTTCCACAATGAATCGGCGAACATAATTCTTATTTTAAAGAAACCTTAGAATCTTAGACATCGATTGTTAATTTGCGCAAAATCTAATGTTTAAATAGTTGGAAAATTCTGCTTTCGTTAAGTTATATTATAACTCATGTATTCTTAATTTAGAAATATTGTAGAATTAAAGACTTCTCGAATTAATAAATTTATTTAAAAAATATCCGTCTCTTCAAATATATAATATTGTGTAATCAATTTGAGAACCATTAAAAGCAAATCAAGAAAATGTTATATTTATTGAAATGTTTTGTTTTGTGGGATTACCGTGGAATAATTGCGAAAATAAATGACCGTTATGAGGATTTTTGATGGAAAAAGCTATCGACTAAAAAGATCAAGAGGTTAATCTCCTAGTCATTCAGACGGAACCTGATCTTTTATATAGCTGATAAAACGTCGCCGGGCAGTTTCAGCCCTCCGATCGTTCTCTGAAGCGCAAAGATCTCTTTGACTCCTGCTAATCTCATTAATTGTCGTGTAGACTTAACGCATCGGCAAATTTTCCCATGGAAAGTATTATCGCCAGCTTTCACGCAATGATACGCTGAGTATCTTTCGCTATCACCGCGTCAACATGCCATTCTACCTCGCAATCTAGTCATGACTATGCGCTGCAAAGTCTTATCGTTTAGTATTAAAGTAAATTATATAGAATGGATTCTTGCAACATTCGATGTATTTACATAGTTTCTATAGATAAAGACAAAAAGTTTTCATTTACCGAATTGATTTATGTAAATATATTAATTATATTATTGTGACATATTATGAGAGAGAGAGAGAGAGAGAGAGAGAGAGAGAGAAAGTATATTAGTGTTTCTTTTCACGTTAATTTCTTTTGATCTCTACTAATCTACTTTGTATCGATATGTTTTAGTCAAACTCTGTTGATTTAACATCATGAAATACAAAGGTACAGAGGATTGAGAATAAAAAAATACAGAAAAAAATCGCCAAGTACAAAAGCACGGCCCGTGTAGAGTTAAATCATCCGGAAGAGTAGGTTATCTCTCAAAGAACAAAACATTGATCGCGTTTTATACAACAGCCCTTATGCCTTTCGTTTGGAGAGCTCGTGGTACCTAATTGATCGAAAGGGGAGAAGGCACTCGAAGCTCGGGGTATTCGATCGCGATTTGCGGTAGCATCGTTTTAATTAAGCCCGATCGTTCCCCAAGAACGACAAGAGTTCACGCTTTTTTTCCTTCGCATACTCGACCTTTTCCTCCTACTAAGTCATTATCAGTGCAAAAATTGCTTCATTCCAGAACAGAAATACTGTATGACTGTACGCCGTATCGGCGGCTCGAGACCGGAAGGGACGAATGATAAAAAATAATTATGCGTCAGCGTCACGATTAAGTATTAAAGCGACACTTCATCGTCGCTTATATCGTTCTAGAAATAGAACAGATCTTAAAGAACCGAGCGTTGATTTTGAAACTATAATTATGTACTTTATTGAATCAAAGCATTATTATGTTATTAAATTCATATAATAAAAAATATTATTAAACAGTTTTCTTTTCAAGAATATATTTCTTTTTCACGTTTCATGATTTTTTTTATTTCCATTACGACTAATATGGGACGCGACAAGTTTTAGGACACTCCATAGATGAAATGATTGTGCATCTCTAGCATGCAACGTGACCAAAGTTGGTCATGTTCCCTAGGATTTACGATTTGTTCAGCTGATCACCCTAATCGTACGTAACGCTTATGAACTCCGACCTGCGTTTTCATAAATTGTGCAGCGCGATGTTAACTCTGGACACAAGATATTCCTCTCAACATTGTAATAACGGTTCATGAATCTACCTGTACACACCTACGCAAGCGCAGACGTGTGGGCCCGTGAGTTTCCGCCTCTGCGTTCCCTTATCAGGCGAACCGTACGCGTTATGATACGTTAAAAGTCGTAAAACGTACTTCTTTCAACTATGTTATTACAGTATATGAGGAAATAAACGAATTTTAAATAACAAAATAAATCTAAAAGCCAGAAGAAGAAAAACATCTCTTTTTTAGAGTCGAGTTGTGCGTGGGGTAAAAAGATCCGAAAGAATAATGTATCTTAATATGTTAGAGGAATCCAATATTGAATTTAGTGCTTAAACAGATTAAATAATGAAAAATTCTCTCTTTAATTCTTCTGCAATTTTTGATTATTTAAAAGAAATATATTTTTTCCACAGTGTTTATAATTATTTCATGAATGAATACGCATAAAAATTAAGAATTAAAACATAGAAGAGAGTGATGCGATGACAAAAATATATGACTGATTTAGTGGAAAATCTTATTGGACATTGACTGACAATTAAAATCTCACGCTACCAAATTAAAGCTTAATTAACGAGCCGTCGTCGATAAAAGCGAATAAAAGTGAAAGGGGCAGCGGAAGTGGAGATGTCGAAACGTCGATGCAGAGTGCCTGTCAATCGGAATTAAATGGCTTAATACCGCCTCCGATGCGCCTACCCGTGTACACACCAGTATAGAAACGACGTACCCATTTATACTAAACGGACAATTTTTTTTTATTAATACTTAAGATTACGCACCTTTTCATTTACATATTTAATTGCATGGCACAATTATTTCATACTCGCAAGAACGGAAGAAATCGGCGAGCTCTCACATTAAGATATCTTCTTGCGAATGCAAGCACAGGGAACGTCGTTAATAAACCCGACTGTACTGCCGAGCAATACGCGCAATATTTAGTCAGAGAGCTGTACCTGATGCTTTTTGTTCGCGCCTGCGGCGAGCTTTTGGTACTGTCTCTGTCAACGTTACAAAAAAAAAAATTACGAATATACAAATATTCTCTAATCGTGTAAAATATGATTAAATAATTTTTAGAATTAGTTTATGTACAATAAAAACTGTTTTCATGATAAAGATGACTTGGTGTAATCAAGATATTAATGTACACGTCAAAGTAGACGCCTTCGAATTAACTCGGGCGTGACAGACGCTAATTCTATCGCGTATCCTACACGTAACTGTCTTTATTTCATCACGTGGAGATAGAACGTGAATAAATAAGGAAAAACACGTGGGTGACTTAAACATGCCAGGCATTTCTAATCATTGTGGAAGATCATTAACATTGAGAAACCTACAAAAAGTTTCCAGGACACGCGAAATAACAAATTTTTCAATTGAAGAAAAAAATTGCGACTTCTAATTTAAAAAAAAAACTGATCGTTTTACATTTTTAGTATTATAAATATTCATTTAATTATATCTTGTCGCATAATTCCCGCTGCGCACTTAATGTGCTTCAAGTTTCGAGCAAACATCTATCCGAGGTTAATCTACCTTCGCACTCTTCGTTATCGCAGCTTCCGGACAAACAACGCTTAAGCGACGGTAGAGACGACGATCATAAACGGCGATAATAATTGCGACAAGCGAATGGTAATTTGCTCGTGCACCTTCATCCTTATCAAGGGAATAACAGGACGGCAGCGCCTACTATCTCGGGCGGCGCGGCGTTTCCGCGCGCAGAAAACGATTCTTCGTTTCCACGCCGTTACACGTTGCATCTCGCGGCAGACAACGGGCGGGACAAAAACGCCGGTGCAGCAATCATCGCCGCACAAGAGAACCACGCGAAAATGGCACGTCCTACCTCCGCCAGCTTTGTTTCGAGCCCTCGCCTTGGGTTTTAGTACCGACCGCTTGTCAAGGGCAAAGGAAAGAGCCACCGAGTCAGAAAAGTAGCTAGCTAAGACTACGAGGGAGAGACCGAGGAATGTTCTCGCTTTTATACAGGCTTTACATGTCAAAAGGAATAAATCTGTCACTTTGCTATGATAATTAATTGCATATTGCTACACTATTGTCACCATAGTGCGAGAATTAATTAATATCTAATTAATCTAATTACGAAGTTATAGAATAAAAACTCTTTGTTCGTCATTTTAATCACGACTATTTAAACGTAATTTCACGATCCACTAAATTCATGATGACCTTATCTGTATGATTTATATGATCTCACTGTAAAATATTCTGCAGATCACTCAAAACAAACGGAGTTACGTATCGACTTATTTAACCGCGAACGATCATTTTAATGGGGAATTATTTACCTGTCCACTTCTCTTCTACTGTGGACGACTCGTCGAGAGCGAACCCGTGTAAACTCACCTTTAATGGAATAAGGAGGAACGATCCCGCTTCCTCTCACTGCCTCTCCTCGCGTTCTCTCTCCTCACCTTTCTCTTCGAGCGACCACGGGGGGCGAAGCATTGTACTATCGATCGTTTTCTCGTTCCCGAGGCACGGGCGAGCTCGAATCGCGGCACGACGTGAATTCGTGACTCTCGCGCGAGGATCGATCGATCTCGGCGGCTCCAGAGGCACGCGGGTGGATAGGGGAGAAAAATCGATCGGAAGATCGCGACCGAAGGAACGAAGGAACGAGCGAAAAGAGTGAGCGAGACGATCTAATAATAGGGCAGGCATGTACATTAACGTACTTCCGTGAGAGCGTCGTTAAGGGCGCCGAGAAACCGGAAAGTCGACAAAGACGTAAGAGGGGGAGAGATATGGGAAGAGGGCGAGGAAGGGCGTGAAGGAGAGGAGGCCCGGGAGTAAATTTAGACGGGCGCCTTCTGGTCGCGGCAGCTGTGGAAACGCGTCGATGAATCGACACTCTAAACGCACGCCTCTAACGCAAACGAGACATCCGGATTTTTAACCCTTTCGCGCGAATTAAATAAATCGAGTTTATTAATTTTCGTGATTGGAACGAAAATTTGTAAAGCACTTTCTGTTTGCTTAAAAAGAGTAACATACTTAATTCACGATTTAAAAATTAAAATAATAATAATTATGTAAATCTGTAAACGAAAGAAAAACTAAAAAGAATATATTCAAAAATACATTTTCTATTTTCATCTTCTCGGAGTAAACTTGTAAAGAGTGAGAGTGGCATAAATATATAATTCTCTTAAAATAGGAACTTCGCGGAATACGAAAGATTTAATAAATTTCATTGTATTCAGCTGAAGGTATCTCTGCTGACGTTATTATTCGCGAAGAAGATCGGAACAAAAATTTATGTCACCATTAAATATCATGAATACTTTATATCACGTTTTCACACTTCGGGAAGAGATCGCGAGCGAATGCAGACGGCACCGCTGAAATCACGCTTTTACAACTAGCGGCCGATATAATCGCATTCCATTTTCACTGCGACAAGCGTTCGCCGAGTGCAACATCGACGCGAGTGCATAATAATCGCCTCACCTCCCGTTGCGAACAACCCTATCTGACGGTAATTTCGCAGAATGAGGTGCATCATTATGGAGCGCGCGACGCAGCCGTGCGCATTGTATAATTCAATACAACCTCCGAGTGCAAACTCCGAACGGCGTTCGCGAAGTTTCCAAATTACCGAGCCGACGGACGTGACGAGAGCAGAAGTGATTCAGATGAGAGCGACGCGCATGCGGTACGCATCGACGTTTGCAAAATGGAATTTTGCTAGAACCTATCAAACGCAAATTACCCTATCACGGTTAAAACGCGACGAAAAAAAAAATGAGTTATTAACGGTTACATCTGAACAAAGATTTTTGTTAAATGCTTGCAATTTCTTGTTTCTTTTAAACAATTGTAAAACATAATTTAGAGGATTGAAATTTTATAATTTCGATGTTAAAAACACAGTGAAAATATTTATATTTATTAGTAATAATTGATGGAAAATAAATTTTTATGTAACTGTACAATATTGAGAAGATTGAACTCATCAAAATGATAATTTCAAGAAGCTATTACGAAACCACGTTTTGTACTTGAGCCAAATTTCTTGTACATCGTCAAATCGATCTCGTTGGAAAAGATTGGAAATTTATGTATCGCGTTTGAATCTTTCCATAAATCCTAAAACCGTACTGCAATAAATTCCTAAAGAAGTATTTCCGTTGGGTGAGGAACAGCACACAAGGCATAACCATTTTTTAGAGACGTTCCTTATAGTTAAAATATTGTTGAAGCTAACAGTTATAATTTCCTGATTTAAATTGTTAAGAAATTGTATTTATTATAAAATCTTATTTTAATAATTACGAGAGAATAACAAAGATAGTTAAATCAACTTAGCACATGAAATACAAGACGCAATAATTAATTCACAAAAAATTCTTTAAAATATATATAATTATAAATTCAAAATAAACCGAACTAAATTCAAACCTTTAAAATATACAATATTTAAATTTACGCTCTTTTATTTATTTGACAAAGTATGATGATTAATAAAATACATATTTAGATGCGCTTTGTCGGAATGTTGATCGGACTTGGCGATTTTCCAAGCGTAAAGCTAGCGACAAGTTCATGAAGACGCATGGCAAATTATAACTCGCTTACCTAAATGACACGATTAAGGAAAAATATGGAAACAGTGCACGCGAGTGTAGGGGGACGTGGAAAGCCGGGCACGAAACAAGGGGGGGAGGATACGTCAGCAGAAGTTATCGCGGCACGCGTGCGACGTGAAATTAATGTTCGGATCGCGTGCAGACCGCCGAAACACGAGGGTTGCACCTGCACGTCACAGTTCTAAAAAGCAGTGAAGGCACGCGCGCCGAACGAACGCCCCTTATTTCTTTATCTCCGTCGTCCTTTACAAGAACAACCGTGGTCATTTCTATCCTCATGAAGCGCGAATTACGTCCTTACAACAATCAGCGATTTCCGAGCAAATTATCATCGTGTTAGACAAACTAGTGCGTGGACGATAGCGGTGATGAATTAAATGGTCGCGAATAATATCCCCTGAGAAACGTTCTATATAAGTGTGCAGTTTTCAAATTCAATAAAATCTAAATTATTCTCACTGCGTCAAATTTAATGCCTAATTTCACAAGTGAGCTTTCAGGCTCAAGAATTAGTTTTCATAAATGTGTTCTCAATCCCTCGTTGCTCTTTTCTTTGTCACTTACTGACAAGAGTGAAAAATTCTTTTCACGGATAGGATTTCTCTCAAAAGGGTAAGTATTCTCTTCAAAGAAAACCTTTTAGTCTCGAACCCTGAAGAAATTAAAAACGCTACGACGCTTCACGAAAAATCTCGTGCTTCACAAGGGTACACATATGCCTTGCATGCCGGGTACGTTACCGAGGGTTGCAAACGTAAAGTGACTCTGATGGCAGTGCGGAGAGGGTGCGCAGATAAACCCTGTAAACATTCACGATAAAAGCGTCCCCCGGGAGAAAACCGGGCGGAAAAGACGAGTACCGCAAGATCCCCGTTGACAACAATATTGTCTCAAGATTTCGAGAAACAGCCGAAAGAAGAAGAGGAAGAAATCAGAGATTTTGTTATGCTCCGTGTAAACTCGTATGGAGGATTCGGTCGAGTGAAATGAGAGTCGGCAAAGATGAGAGGGTCGAGTTTTGGGAAATCCTTAATGCGGAAAATACTCAATTAATCCCTTAATCTCACAAGTAGGCCTTAATCAAGGGTTCGTCGAAAGAGGATAGAGCATTACGCATGTCATGGAATAGAAAGATCAATAGACGATGGAAATAATGACGAATGTACGTACACACGCACACATATGCGCACTGTGTGCGGCATGTGTTGTGTTCACATCAGAAAAATACCTTTCAAAGTCGCTGACAAAAAAATCGCTGATAAGAATTATCTATTCATAATTTACTGTTTAATATTCAACCGCACGCTATTTGCGAAAATGTTATAGTTATTTTCGACAAGCATTTAAAAATTTTTGATCGAAAATAAATTCTTGTAACATATAAAACACGTGATACTAAAAATCGATGCGCTACATAACGATTCGGGAATTATTAATATACATTGAACTACGTGTGTATGATGTATTTGATATGTTACACAATATAGAAAGGTAACACCGGGATGAAACAATAATCTGCTGTCGAAAATACAAGGAATCGTTGTATCGGCGACAGAGAATAACCGTCGCGTTTATCATCGTATGCAGCAGTTGTGCAATTTATCCGGTGTTTGCGTATTTCATGTGTGCGTGTATGCGTCAGTGTGTTTTACAATCCTGATAAAGTAATATTTGCAAACGCAGTGCATGATAAGAGCCAGAATCCCCATCGATACTGATCGCTCACTTTGTATATTCCAAGGTTTACATGACGCGGCCATGACTCAAAATTGATTAACGAATAATTTTATTTAATCAATTAGCCTTAATCTTTTAGTTGACTTTTCGTCTCATAAACTAAAAGAAAGAAAAGATCATTGAAAATCTAAGATCAAAATTAATATTAATTGCTGAATCGCAACTATATATATCTAGAAATATGAATTACAAAATCTAAATAACTTAAAGAAATTTTCTTTTGAAGTAATAACGAAGATTTGGCAAATTTTTCCTAAAGATTAAATTAATTGCCGTAAACTGTATCCATCAAGTAAACATGCGAAAAATATGTATTCGATTATAATTTATATCCCGTTTCTTACTTATTTTACTCACGAAGATATCTAACCGGTGCATTAGACTCTTCGGTCAAAAAGCTTACTAGAAACGAAATGAGACTGTTAGAACCGCTTTAAGAGTTATTTTTATTGGGCATTTTTTTCTTTCTGTCTGGGTGCTGAACCGAACGCCGCGGAAAAGGGTGTGTACATCCCACACATGTATTCACACGTCATTCGCACATACATATACGTTACTTTTACACGGGCAAGCCAAATAGAGTTTCGTACAAATGCAGGTACACGAGACGTACTGAGCTTCACGCACAAAGAGCGAGGCGGTACACGCACATATAGTATATGTGATATATATATACCAGGGCAAGAGAGTGAATTTTATACACACGTTAACGTTAACGTGTGTATGTGTGAGCACAAGTATTCGCAGTAAAAAGGCCTTTTCTCGTCTCCGCAGCCGAAGCATTTCGTTGCTAAAGAGCATCGCCGCAGAAAGAGTGAACTCTATTAATAGACGATGCACTTATATAGTATGTACGGTCTCGTGTACGAGAAACAAGCTAAGAGAAATGAGAAAAGTTACGGTCGAACGTAAAGAAGTAAGTAATGTTAATACGTGTTTTGATCCGCAAATGGCTAAAAATTACAAGACTGCAGCAAATTGAGCTTTGGCGGTAGACATATGAGTAAGAATTTTTCAATTCCAACTTAGGAAAATAATTAATTCATAACATAATTGACAAAATATTTAAGTCATAATGTTCATAACACTAAAAATCATTTACCAATTCATCAAAAAATCTAAGAGAAAATATGTTCAACGTTATGACGTCTTTCATAATTCTGGGGAGGGACAAGAATGCAACGAACGCGATGGAATTTTTTGATGAACTACGAATATTGGAGCATTGAGAAAAGCAAGAAAAAACGGAAAATGAAAGAGACGTTGCGAGAACTTCATCGATCGGCGGTAACTCAATATCCTTGAAAAGCGTACAATGCATCGTAATTGCGATGGGGGTCACGAGCAAGGCCAATGACCGCGTACAACCCGCGTCAAAATGGTATTTTTGCAATTTTTTAAATTACATTTAATTAAAGAGATACACATATAACATAAAACGTTTCGTGAAAAATTGAAAATTTCATAAGACTACATTAAAAAGACATGAGATAATTTCAGGACAACTTCAATGTAGTTAATTTAATAAAAATATAAAATAATTAAAATCCTCGTATTTATAATTTGTATTATATTATTGTTGTTCGCCTGACAATGAGTCTAAGTTTAAAAGCACCTGATAATAAAATACTCAGAAATTTCGTATCTGAGAAATCGCGAGCGGTAAATAATCAATCTGATCTGAGATCAACTGAGAATTAAAATGATTCTTACGATTATTCACATATAATTTGAGAAATCAAGTAATAAATATTAATAAATGGATAGAATGATAGATTCAAATAAAATTCGCGCGTTATAAAGGTAAGTATAAATATAAAACATGTCAATATTATTATACAGTATAATTATACTATATAATAATTATATTGACATGTTTTTTTAGATAAATTAATTAGAATACGTCTAGTACTATGTATGTAAATATGTACGATAGAATTCTATAGATCTATTAAAATATAATTCAATTATAATACAATACATTTTGTCACTCATCAATTCGACGCGCAGCGAAATTGTGGTGCAAACTACATTGAACTACAAAATACAAATATGTTAAAATCCTAGCGAAATTCCAACATAATTAACATTTTGGAAAATAATTGTTGCACACGCACGATAATTATAAATCACTAACGCCAGATTAGCGCGATTCGCGATTCGCAATTCGTAACCGATTCACAAAAATTCCTCGTCCGCTAAAACGAGCTCTCTACACTCTATTCGCGATTCATTCACTGTTTGTATGGTGCAGTACGAACCGATACGGATTGACTGATTTGTGGCGATTCGTGCTCTTTGATCTTGTCGAAAAACTGTTCCGCTCGCGAATCGGTACAAACGACAAACGCGGCGACGAATCCGCTTATGCTGCTCGCGAATTTCGAACGTCGAAGCGTGCGTCACGAAGAGCGCATAATGTATAACTTTAATTCCACGATCACACATATCAAATAAAAAATAATAAAAAATAAAAGTAATAAAAAAAAATAATACAGTAAAATATTCACCCTGGTGGTTGCTCCGAGCCGGTTGCTCGCCCGACGTCTCTCAAGCTTCCTTTTTCTTTCAGGTTCCTTCGTTGCACAAATTTCTTTACTCCATTCGCGAAAGCGCACTTAATTACAACACGCACTCGTCCTAATCATTCGAATACGAGAATCGCGTGGCAATTTAACAGCACTCCCGACGTTATTCGCACGTAATACGCACTTTACCGCATTGCAAAATGCAGTATTAGTCGCAATTTGCGTATATTATAAACGCAATTCCGCAATACGTATTACTGATAAACAGTAAATATACCGCAGCTGTGCGTTACTGAAATCATACGATCCGCTGTACGTTACTCCGCGCTCTCGAACTGAAAATCACGAGCGAATTATATTTTAGCCGACGAGTAAATCGGAGCGCGATGTGAGATCCATTCGAATTTAAGCAAAGAGATAATTATTCATAAGTACCGCGACGAAATAATAATTTACACTTGCTATTCCGTTTTACGGAGGAGTAATGTAAGTCCATTTGCCTCGAAAAACGATCATCACTCAGAAATGTTAATCGCGCGTATAATAATTATTAATAAATCGTAAAAGATACGCACACCTTCCCCTTAATATTTTAAGAAATGATAACGGCACGCGGAGCGGTCCGCTGCGCGCTGGCTGCCGGCGCGAGTGCCGCAGTACGAATGCGGCAAAAGGCGACCGAGCGCCGAGCGCTGTAAACAGTCGACTCACATCAAGGCCAATGTCCGCGTCAACGAAAAATCAACGAAAAAGTATTTGTTATGAATAAACGCATACCTGGCTGCTCTACCTTGTATCTCAAATTGATATTAACGAGACTACCGTTTCCGAACATTCCGTTCTGTGAATTTACGTGAGGTGAAAGACAAGTTCGTCTCCGCTCGATTAGGAAGCTCAGTAGCGATGTAATAATTTAATATACTTAAATCCTAACTCGCGAATATGTGATTATATAATTGTTTAAATTTTAATTGCACGCATTTAATATTTTTATGTGAATAATTAATTAATTACTGCGTTTGAACAGAATTATTAGATTTAATATTTATGCGGAGTATAAAAATTATTTTCGTTTTAAGATAGAAAATATATTTATGTAAATTAATTATGATTTCTTTCAAATTTTTGTTCAATCAGAATAAAGTATATAATTTTCATTTATCGAGAAAATCAGGTTAAAATGTCACAAGAAATATCGCAATTTAATCTTATTTTTAATTTATCAAAAATTATTAAAATTTTAAAATAAATAATAATTACACATAAATATATTTTTCGAATTAAATCGCAGGTAATTTTCAAATAAATGTTTGATTTTGTCTATATCATATTTAAAAAACATTAATTTCAAATAGGCGCGTATCGCTGCCTATTAATTAATGTAAAATACATCAAAATTATCTATCATTTAAAATACAAATATGAAGAATACGATATAATTCTTTAAAAATTTATTTTTTGGTCAGATTTTTCTAGATAATTATTTCACTCAACTGAATATTTAAATTATTAAAAAGCGATCGAGGGTAAAAAAACAGCGTGTATATAACGTCAATGCTGAACGATCGTAAAGTTTAATTTAAAATCCAAATTCTAGCGCTTGTATTTACATTATTAAATGCAATCTTTTTTCGTCATCATCTACAAAATATACTTAAAAGATATACAATTTTTCTCAACTCAATAGACACTCGACTGATACTAGATTGAAAAATTACTAATATGTAACATACAATCTCTCTCTTCCAAGAATTAATTATTGCGTTTGAAAATTTAATGTCAAAAACAATAAAATTAGGCTAACTTTTAATATTCTTATTTCCAAAAAATGTAAACTTGCATATCTTTAAACGTGAAACGCGTGATTAAAATATCGTAATTTGTTTGCATACAAGTTTTTCCTTTACATAAAAATAATTTAATGACTTTACCGTTAGAAGTTAACGAGATATGAACAAGTCAACAACGTCCTATATTAAATAAGTAATGTTTCTTGAAAATATCTATCGGCAACGATAAACGCAACGCGAGAGCGAGGAATCTGGACACTCCACTATGTTATTTTATTCCTAACTTTCGTAGTTCACTACTTGAGTGACCGTTCTTGACACGAGAGTATTCTCACATAAATACGTTACTCGATGCACATAAATACGCTACTGTTCTCTCTCTCATAGCGTGAGAGAACACACGAGTACGATTTGCCGCGTGAAATTAACTCTCGAACAGTTGTACGCTCAGAAGCAACGCCGCTAGACGTGGTAATGTAAGTCATAAAGCGTATTGTTATCAGTAATACGTATTGAATAAAATCAGTACTTTTTACATACTTAACGAAATAGTATCGTCATACGATACATTTTAATGAAAATTTAATTTAATAGTTAATTTTGCAAAAAAAATCAAGGCAAAGCGATATCGAACAAGCTAATCACGCAACGATGTGAAAATGTATTTCATTACGGTAGTTTTAAATGAAGAACCAAACGCGTTTTATTTCTACGCATTATCGAGCAATGAGAGCACGCAATAATTGAAATAGGACCATATTGAAGTCCGCTTCGAAATCGCGTTTTGTACCCACGATTGTTACGAGCCCGCCCAGCGTTATCATCATTAATATGATTATCATTATCGTCATTAGCGCGGATGCTCCATGCAGTGCACGAACGCGCAATCTCTTCGCGAAACTATCGACGACGCATGATCGTGCCTCGGTAGCAGCTTTCCGCTTCCGGTACGACCGTAATCGGCGACGAAGATTCTCCCACCGGTTATCGTATCCAAGCTCGAACCCGATAAACAGCGTATATCTAATGGCTCCCGATAAGAAGAGTTTAATAACATGAGGGGATGATTTCCGGGTCGACCTTGCTCATGTTGTTAAACTCACAAATAAATCCGGGGTTTAAATAAATTTCTCAATTAATCTGCGATACTAAAATTAATTTTGACCGAGATGTATCATTTTATGTCGGTATTTCAAAACGTCAAATTTTAAGTCGTAATTACATAATTAATAAATTATACTGTCAAATGAGTAGATGCAAAACAAGTGTCTGGGGATTTCGGGTTCAAATATATTCTAGACATCTCTTCATCTTTATACATGAGTATGATTAATATTAATGATATTAGTCATTGATTATTAAATATCAGTATTTCTAAATGTGAAGAAGCTCGTGCATTTTACTACGCGTATTTGTGAAATTTTATCCTGATCGATTTATTCTTTCGCTCGAATCTTTCGGAGACTGCTTGCTCGAACGATTTCGTAACCGTACGGATTATATCGTTACTCCAAACCAACTCGACATACCTTTCCTGTACATCGACTTCTATACACTATATACGTCATCGCGCACGTCTGTCGCACATGTGGCAATGTCAAAGTTAGCCTTGTCCATTTACACCAACCTTCATGCCCGATTGGTTGAACGTGGCAACGCGAGGAAATCGCAGCCACAGATTGAGAAAACATATAATACTTTACGAGTCCGAAATATGATTTTATTCAGACCCGGATATTTTTTTAACTTCCGTCTGTTTTTAAAACATTTTTCAACAAAAATATCGTAAAGTTTTATTCGCCGAAATATTAAAATCACGCGGTTTTTAGTCCAAAATAATCTTTGCTTCCATTTTCAGCATTAAACAACTCAAATCCATTCGCATAAAATAAAGTAAAAGTTGAAAATTATTTATTAATCGCTTATTCAGAATTTACTTCAACGATTTATTTGTTCCGAAGTGGGTAAAAAAATAAAATGCAACTAAAAGAAAGTTTGTCTCGAAACGTCATTCAGCGCTAGGTGTGGCTGGACCGAGACAGTTTTCACCACAATTATCAAGAAGTTAATGACGAAATAAAGACATGGGTATAGATACACTCCACAGGCTGTCGCCTTGCAAGTCGATTCCCCCCGAGCGTTTTCCGGATCGTTAAACATCGTGTCGAGCAAGCGTGTCGCTCATTGACCCTCGTGTTCCAAGGATGTCCGATGGAAATCGACTAGCGAACAGACGTCATCGCGCAAAATGATTTCGTGAAATAATTGCGAAATTTCGAAACGATTCGAGGACTCTCGGGACCTCTCGTGTCTTTTCTCGATAAAAAAAAGCTAACGTGTCGTTGTGTCAACCGTATATATTGCCATTTTAGGATATGTTTCTCTCTCCGAAATCTTTCAGCTTCTTTTCGCAAACGCAAGTCGAAAGCGCGCGTTCGCCGTTGACGGAATCTCCCGAAAATCCAGCATCGTCGCTCGACAAAATTCTTGACAAAGACAGAGTGTCTCTCATTACACTCGGAGGCACGCGCGAGTGTCACTTGAGACGAGATGAGAAACTTCGCGATTTTCTCGCGATGGTACACAGACGGGACGCGCAACAAAGTCCAGTCTCGTTATGCTTACATTTAAGCACTCATTATTTAATTAAATTATAGATTCTCTAATCTCCATTTCTATTTATATAGATTAACTTTAATCTCGGCTCAACTTGCTTCTTATCTCGTTTTAATTCTCACAACTAGAAAAAGATAAAAAGCAAATTAAACCGAGATTAAAATTAATCTACGTTGGTGGAAATGAATATAAAACGTTTCATAAATTATCTCATGTCTTTTACGAAGTAAAATAAAAAATATTTAGCAACCAAGAATAATTGGGTGTTTTCTTAAAACGCTGAATTCATTTTCTCTTGCAATTTCCTAATTTAATACGTATTTTAATGTAAAACTATTTTATTTAATATATTTTTGACTTAAATATTTTGTGGAAGCTGTGTACATACTATATATAATATCATTAAATAAACCAAACTCTGCAGAAAAGAATCAGTTACCAGTAAGACATCGTTACGTTTCTTTTCCGCAATTACGCGATAAAATTGTTATTTCTAATTTCTTTTAAACAGACAACATCCTAAATATTTCTCACAATCCTCAAATATTTTTTTTTAGTTTATTGTTGTCGCAAATAAACACATTCCAGTCCATTTACCTATTCTTTATGTCGAGAATTTCATATTTTCGGTATTTGTCAGATAACATAAACACCTCTCAAAGACGTCCTAATCTTCCAACAAATATCTATAAACAGATAACGAAACGTAGAAATAAAATATATCGAGCAAGCCGCCTCTCTCGCCGTTTTTCGTCGCGAGCAACCGAGGCGGGCTGAAGAGAGTAATAATGATCCGCGAGCGTAATAATAATAATCGCCCATCGATCGGAGCTGTTCCTTTCGCAAGCGTGCGGGCTGTGCTTTTCGCAAAAGTTCACGAGGCCGACGCGAGGACCGACGTCGGAAGGTCAGCCGCCTCATGAATCTCTCTCTCTCTCTCTCTCTCGCGCCGCGCCGCGCGTACCGAGATGAACTTCACGTTACTCACCGGGATGACTCGTCGCGCACTCTCCCCGTCCTCTCCTCTCCACCGCCCCTCTCTCTCTCGCCCGTCCTCTCCTCCGGCCTCTCGCCGGATGTAGCTCCGCCGAATCCGTCTGGCGCCGTAAAACTCGGCGATACCGTCACACACCTCCGGCCACGCACTGCGCCGTCCGTGCGCCTACCCGTTCGGCGAAACGGCGCGAATTTTCGCGACGCGGAAATTTCGGGGCGCGCGGGCACGACGCGCGGCGACGAACGGATTTCGCTCGCGTCGTAATAACGTCGCGGAGTCGCGCGGCCCCCGGGAATCGTCTCTCCGTCCCTCTTACTCCCTTTCCCTCTCGCGAGCGAGCGGACCGTGCGCGGCGATACGATATCGATACAAACCTCGGGCCGTCATGCACTGACTGCCGGCGCCCGCCGCCGCCGCCGCCGCCACCACCGCCGCCGCGACGGCCTTTCCACGCGCATGTCGTCATCGGCGCGCGCGCACGTCCACCAAGTTTGAACGCTCGCCCCGCGCCAGCGAACCCTGCCGCCGCGTCGCGGAAGATTTAATTTATGCAATCACTATATTATATTATCGGTAATATTTATCTTTTATATAGCCTGTCT